>CM026189.1:5971261-6172572 GCA_014825925.1 Bombus breviceps | reverse complement strand
AAATGTAAGGCCAAAAGGTCAAAGAGATCACCAGTCGGGTCTTAAGACTCAAAGACAACATTTCAGTCCTGTTGTAGAAATCTCGAATTTAACAACGATGTATCTTTTTGAAGTACGTATTTCTGAAACACGATAAACTCGTTTGCTTGTTGTAATAACATCCGTTGATGCGAATATAAAAATCACGAAAATGGAAGACACAAAAGGAAAATAATTACTTGGAGAGGTAGGTTTAAATGATTATTAATGGATTTGGTTTAACTACCGAAGAGAAATTATGTACACTGGGTATAATCTGAGGAGAAGTTAAATACGCATATATAAATTTACTCACAAATACGCATGGCGACGATCTGCTCGTTTTACTGGTCGATTCTCTTCAAAAGTTAAACGCAGACTGTAAGAAGAAACGTCCGAACGAATATAAAAACGCGATAGACAATCTCAGGGTAGTCATGACAGTGGACAGAGCGAACCTACCAAGGATCGGTAAGGAGCAATTAGCGAATAACGAGGTACGTGATTATTCGTATGTTCGCACAGATCAAACAAGCATGAATTTTAAATGCAATTGGTATTCGACTCTATATCCCAAATAAACAGGATGATACAAACATAAACAAGGCAATGATATCGCGTCTAATATTGTCGGAAAAATGTGGGTTTTCCCACATTTTCCAACAAACATCATTAAAATACCGTTAACATAAATATTTACATATATCTATTATACGTCTTCTCCGTAATTAGTAGATTTACGCAAATTCTGTTTGTTCATTCGAGTAATTTTCGAAAATGTGATGTTGATTTATTTGAAAGCCATTTGCGTAAATGTGTAATTTCTTTCTTTGAATTCTATTCCTTCTTCTATAAGATACTCGTCAAAATTCCAGTTTTGCGGAAGAAACAAATTTTGATGTTCTTGTTACTTTGCTTTAGAGAGCAATGTATTTTTCTTATAACTTCAAAATACTACCGAGTTAAAATTTGAATGTATAACAGAAATTACATATTTGCGTGGGCTCTATCAAAATATTTGTAGAATAGCGACGAATTGGGTTTTTTACCAACGACATATTTCGATCGATGTTTGCGTTAGATGTGAGACCTACGCATGAATTAGGAGGTATCGCTAATTAGAATACGCTCTACCAGTAAAAATATGACTGAGATATTCTAAGAATAATATGTATGTGTAGACTCTCCTAGATGTGCTAATGGAAAATAAATAAAGATAGGCACGCAGTATTGCTATTAGTCTGCAATAATAGATTATGAATATCGTGTTTCGAAATTGATCATTCAAGTAATTAAAGTACAAAATATTAGTTTTATATTTTATTACAAATCTGAGCAAATTAAATTAGAAAGAAAGTAAAACTATTTTTTACCACGTGTCCTTACTTTAATGAACGAGAAAAGGCTTAAAATAATCGATTTAGAGCTGAAGTAACTTCAAATTTGTAAGTTTGTTTGTTACGTAAGGAAACAGCATAATCGCTTAATAACATTCTAAAAGAAATATTATCAACAGTGACCCTGACCTACTTGGTGATATCTCCTTTCTATCTCGCATCACGGAAATTGGTATTACATATTTGTCATTTGATGAAGCTCACTATGAGTATATAAATACGTATGATTCATGTATATATGCTGTCGAAAAATTTATCCGAGTCAATAAAATAAAAACATAAATAATCCATAATAGGTATATTTACCAAATTATAAGCGTTGCACAAATAGCACATTTCCTGTATAATATACCAGTACCTGTTGACACCTTCTTGAAACAATAAAAATACATTCACTTCATCTGTGCACACTTACACTACTGCGTACGCTGTGCTGCGTAGTAAACACTGTGTTAGAAACTGCCCACAATTCGATGAATCGCAGTGTTCGACGGGTCGATTAATTCATACTTGGAGTTTAAAGCGCAAATATTTGAAGTTAGGTTCGAATGAGAATTGCGCATGAGTAACAAAACAAACGCTACGAGATCCGACGAACCTGGTAGTAATAGAATCAAGCATACGAATAGGAAATGAAATATTTTTATCAGCTTAACTACGCGAAATAAAAAATGTATAGACATAATATATGATATTAAAATAATTACTCTTTATAAAATATTTTCGTCATCGTTACGATGAGAATATGTAACAAATTGAATTTTGTTTTTTAGTAACATTCAGACTATTAAAAGCAAATTGGAATTCTATAGATTTTATAAATAACGAATAAGAGAAATCTATTTATCCAAGAGTACATGTACGCAATGTATCAGATCAAATATATTATACACTAAAACTATTTCGCGCTTCAAGTAATAGGCATTAAATATTTTACAAAAATTATTTTGTAACTTACTTTATTCGCTATTTTTATATATTCGTGAAAAAGCGTGTTAAATAGACGACACGAGAAATAGAAAGAAATATAATAAAAATGGCTTTACTTAATAAACTGTAGTACCGTAATTATTGAGTGTTTGGTTGGAAATGATGCCAAACTGTATTTTCGGGGTGTGGCTAGCTACAAAGAAAACAGCTACATCTATATCTTGAAAATGATATAATCGATAAGATTATACGTGAGATTCCTGAAACGCAAGTGTATTGTATGTAACATGGATTAATTTCAATTGGATTAATAGAAAGCTAAATAGCGTACAAAAATTTCTCTTGTATGAAAGAGGAAGAAAATTTACTTCTCGATCGTTTTATAGTATCAGAAAAGATATTTATAACGAAATATTTTAGATCTTTCTATACGCACGTATATATATTATTTGAATACATTTAATAAAATATAATAAGTGATGTCACTTCTTAATAATTTCACTCTACATATAGAGCATATAAACCGACATGTAATAAAAAGAAATGTTATGCTTTCTCGAAATATTCACGACTGATATCTATACCGCGCAAATGTTCTATTCTTATCACAACATTTCTCATGATTAGGATTTTTCTGACAAAGTTCGCAACCACAGATTGGTTCCCGCGATCGTTGTGGGCGGCGATTTCGTCATCGCAACAACATGGTCTACGAGGATCCTATAAATAATATTTTTCTTGTGAATATTTCTATATTTGTATTAAAAAACCGGCGCGATAATAATTCAATGAAAATTAAACTATGATTTAAAAGGTACGAGAGAAAGAAAAGGAAAGAGGAACAATGCTAAAGAAAAGGTTTCATTTACATAAGTTTATATTTATTGCGAGACTAGGTATTATTAAAATGCTTATAACTACGGAGCATACGAATTAACACTTTACCAATCGATAACCTATTAATCGGCGTTTTGTCGCCAACAATCTTTCTCCTTATTTGAACACTAATTTGTTATTTAGTACCAAGATACCTTGCTCAGTTGCGTCAGTTGCGTTGCTTTGTAAGCTCCAACGGTTTTATACCAATTTGAAAAACTTACCGTTCGCGATGAACGAAAAGAATGGTATTATTGGAGAGTCTAAACCGAAACAGAGCCGGCACCAGGGAGAATCTGCGCCTGAGCTGCCGGTCGAACGTGCGTATGCTGTTGAACCGCTAGCGGTCGGTAAAGTGTTAATTATCACATTACTATGATATTGTTATTACGACACTACTGTCCTTAGAGTGTGGGTTCCATAACACAACCGCAGAAAAGTGAGAGTATCATATCATTTTCCTTTTCGTCATTCGTAGTTTTTATGATATAATAGAAGAAAGGCTTATTAATTTTCATCCTCGTTTTGTAAGGAAGACACCTGAACTCTATCAAAGGTTCTGGAACAGAATTATACCAAACTTTTATACTAATAAACCAAACTATTATATATTAATATATTACTGCGCATTAATTAAAAACATATTATGGGAACATAATTTGTAAGAAACAATAATAGAATAACAGGAGCGATGTGAAACAAATATTTTCACGTTCGCTACCGGTTGTCACACATGCACGCATGTGGAACGGCGTAAAGAGGATATTATAAGCGGTTACAACATGGACGACATTGTAAAATATAAAATATATGAAAATGAAATGTAAATGCAGTCAAATCTCATTAAGTAGAAAACCTCCGTAAGAGTATAAAACGCGATAAGGCAAAGCACTTGTGATTTAAAAGTTTTTCGGCACTTACCTCGAAATTAGATTCGATCAAATGTCACTGGTATTATAATATTACAAAGAATCTTGTTCTCTCGAGTGTACAAATACTCATATGTACAATGTAAGTACCTAATCAACGATGCGTACAGTCAGATAACTGCATTCCAACTTATAAAGCAGCGAAATAAAAAAAATTAATCACGATGTAAACGCATTGTAACTGGCTACACATGTAGCGCATGCTCTTTCATGCAAATTAATCGTGCTAACTATCACGCTAGCTAACATGCAATTAATCATGCTTTTAATTAATTTCAATCTTATCAGCGACAATGAAGATAGAAAATATGGTCAGATGTAGAATTAGCCTAAGTAGTGATGTAGAGACGGTTGAAAGTCATTCTGTAGCTACGAAGCAAGAGCAGTATGAAATAAATGAAAAAAAACTTCTTGTCATATTTCATTATTTTTTGAATATTTACATAAAGTGCGTAAAGTGACATTCTGCTTAATTTAAATGTAAACCGCATAACATAGAACGTTTATTCACTTACCAGTAACAGCGGCAGCTTCGCTTCCTTCTTCGTTCACTTCAATGTACGCCTTTTGTATAACATTACTGATATGCAAATCTTCACCATCGGCAATCTCAGAAAAATCAGCAGTAGCAAACGCATCAGTCAAACCCATCTACATAGAATAGGAATTAAAATATAAAAAATAGTTATCTATAGATGAATTACACTTTATATATATATATATATATACCTCTTTTAAGACATCATTGAGTTCAAGCGTTCTTTCCACCTTGAACTTTGGCAACCATAGTGCCGCTTCTATCTCACTTCCTTGACTTAGAATGTTCGCTAAACTTGTACTTTGTAATTTTTCCTCGACATCAGACAAACCATCAATTTCATTTGGACGAATTATCATCATACTCAATTCGTCACCCTAAAAAATTTAATTGCTTCTTTTTGTATTTCGAAAAGTTTTACAAGGAAACACCTTCTTTTTATACATTAGTACGTTTTCTTTCTAAATTTACCTTGTATGGTATTACAATGAAACTAGCATTTAAATCTGGAAGTCTTCCAAGTTTGTATTTACCATGTCTATACATCGTAGGAACACCTTTTACTTTATCTTTACTAGTATGAAATGGCATATCGCGCGTCAATGTAGGATCGAACTTATCTTTCCATTGGCCTTTAAAATATATTGCATTGACAAGTACTAATTTAGTCGACTCATCTAGCGCTTCTGTTTACAAAAAAAATTCATGACAACATAAAACTTCATGGTACGATTGGCCATACTGAAGTTAGAATGCATTCAACCTAAATTTTCTATAGTATCGTCTTTACATCGTAATGAATAAAATAAACATATACAAACCAGCATTTATAAGGTCTTTAATGAGATTATTTGTATTTTGTTCGACCCAACTATTAATAATATTTGCAGCTTCTTTATTTCGAACAAAGTTTACCAATTGAGAAGCAGAGCGGAAGTAAACTTCTGTTAAATTTTTGTAACTTGCTTTCAAATTTAAACTTGCTGCTACGAAGATTTTATTTGCAACAGCCAGTTTATTGTCTTTAATGCTCTACATTAGAACATGTAAAAAATATCATATAGCGTAAAATTATACATTTATTATTTTATATTAATAAATTTATAACTTATACCATACATTAAAATAATAAAAGCAAAGGGATGTGAGAGATACCTACGTTGAAACTATCAATAAGTGACTGATAACCAGATCTGGCAAGACTCTCTGATGTTGGTAGATGAAGTACATTTCTAAACTGGGCTTCTGTGTTTCCACGAGCTCCAAAAGCAGCCATAGCAAGAACAACACTTGCATTTAAAGGGGACATTATAAGGTTATCAGGATTGTGTTGTAGCACAGTCTAAAAACAATTTGCACCTCTATAATTTATTCATCTTCGATCATTTGCAGCATAAATAAGCATTTCATAAGTAGTATTTGGAATAAATTTTAAATTGCACTATTTTACCTTGAATAATGAAGAACTAAATTGATTTGCACCTTCCAAAACGGAGCGCAGTGCTTCAACATTTTTTTCCGCCTTTGACATAGTTATTAGGACAGAAGCCACCAATCAGAAACTTCCAATTACTAGAAAAATTTAGTAACAAATTGTTATTAAAAACTGGCAAAATAGATTGTATCAAATCTCTTGCTACGAAAGGTTTGACAATTGTGCAAAATAGGATTCCGTTTTCTTTAAACACAACTGGTGCATAGCAAGTTCGATTCCTCATTACCATACTCTTGCTGTCAAAAAGAACTTCTCAAATATCATTGCAATTCCTGGATAATTCCGAGTCATACGAATATTTAGGCTGACCTCTTATCGTCCGCGTAGGAAGGTTTGCTCGCGTGCAGGGATATTTTGGAAGACTTTAATTAGCGATAACTAAAAAACTTAGCCGAAAACACAATTTTTTTATTCACGATTTTCGTCTTATTGCGGCTCCAAGAATCACCTTCCAAATTTTCGGAAACCTGCAGCCCAACAATCTGTACATAGCTTTTTCGCAGTGAGATGTCTAGCATATACCCAACAAAAATATCAATAAAAAACAGTAAGTTTTAAATTAATATCATTAAAAAATATACTATAAAAGACATAAATCAGTAAGAGATTAACATTATTTCTTGGAAGTATCATTGCACTATAAAAATGTTACAGCCAATACATCGAAGAGATTGTAACATCAACCACATCTCAATCCACATCAGAGACCGAGTTTACGTGACAAGATTATCAATAGGGTCTTGAGACTTAAAAACAACATTATTCACATAGTTACAGATATCTCGGAAATAACAATAAAGTGTCGTTTAGAAATACGTATTTCTGATACACATTAAACTCCTTCGCTTGTGTAATAACATCTTTTGATATAAAGATAAAAATGACGAAGATTGAATGTATATAAGGAAAATAATTACTTGAAGAGGACGGTTTAAACGAGGATTAATTGATTCCATTGACTATCGAAGAGAGATTGTGTATAGTTTAGAGAGTACTTGACTTACGCATTTATCAGTAGTAGCACTTCAAATACGTAAGTTTTCTTTTTTACGTAAGGAGCTCACATAATCCCTTCATAACAACATTACAACATTAAAAGGATTATTATGAAGAGTATCAATTAGATAATGAAAATCGCAATCAGAAAAAATGGCCCTGAACTTTTTAATGATATCTGCTTCCTACCTCTCATCACGGAAATTAGTATTATATATTTGCCATTTGATGAAATATGTTATGAACATATAAATACGTACAATTCATATACACATGCTGTCAAAAAATTTGTCTGACTCAATGAAATAAAGACGTAAGTAATCCATAATATGTATGTTTACCAAATTGTAGGCATTGCACAAATAGCACATTTCCCGTATAATATACCTGTCGACGCCTTTAAACAATAAAAATACATTCGCTTCATCTGTGCACACTTACACTACCGCGTACGCTGCGGGCACTGTCTTCGAAACTGCTCAAAATTCGATGAATCGCAGTGTTCGACAGGTCGATTAGTTCATACTTGTAGTTTAAGTGTTTAAATGTTTGAAGTTAGGTTCGAATGACAATTGCGCATGAGCAGTGAAATAAACGCCGAAAAATCTGACGAACATTTAAGTAGTAATAGAAAGAAGCATAGAAGTTGGAAATAAAATCTTTTTTCCAGCTTAACTACGTGAAATAAGGAATGCATAGATATAATATATGATATTAAGGTAATTATGCTTTATAAAATATCTTTGTCATTGTGTAACAGATTGAATTTATTTTTTAGTAATAGTCAGACTACTAAAAGTAAATTGCAATTCTATAGATTTTATAAATAACGAATTAGAGACATCTACTAGCAAATTTTGTTTAATAAGCAGACTTCGTAATTATGTAGGTATTTGAGTACATGTATGCAATGTATAGGACCAGATATATTATACGCTAAAACTATTCTACCTATCAAATAATACGCATTAAATATTTGACAAAATTATTTTCTAATTTATTTGATTCGCTATCTGTATATATTTACAAAATGTGGTTTAAATACGCGANAGTGCGAAATAAAGAAAAATATAATAAAAATGGCTTTACCTAATAAACTGTAGTACTGTAGTTGTTGAGGAGCTGGTTGGAAATGATCTCAAATAGTATCTACCGGGTCTTGCTAGCTACAAAGAAAATAGTTACATCTATATGTCGAAAATGAGGTAATCGATAAGATTATTCGTGAAATTCTTGACACACAAGTGTATTGTGTGTAATATGGATTAATTCCAAGTGGATTAATGGAACGGTAAATGGTGTACAAAAATTTCTCTTGGGAGAAAGAAGAAAGAAATTTACTTCTTGATCGCTTTTAAGTATTACAAAAGATATTTATAACGAAGCATTTTAGATCTTTCTATGTACACACATATATATATATATATAATTTAAATACATTTAATAAAATATAATAGGTGACGTCAATTTTTTGACTCTATTTTTATCAAAACATTCCTCATGATTAGGATTTTCCTGACAAAATTCGCACCCATAGATTGGTTACCGTGATCGTTGTGGGCTGGGGCTTGACGGGCAAGGTGGTGGTTTTGATTTATCATCGCAATAACATGGTGTACAAAGATCCCATAAATAATATTTTTCTCGTGAATATTCTTGTGTTTGTATTTAAAAAAACTGGCACAATAATAATTAAACGATGATTAAACTATGATTTAAAAGGTACGGGCGAAAGGAAAAGAGAGAGGGACTCCCTCTTTCTCGTTTTTAAGTTATTAAAGGTATATGCAATATACTCTTTATATCATCTTTATCTATAAATATCTTTATGTATCTATTTATATATACCGTTGACGAGGGAGTAAAATAATGCAAATTTAAGATGGATGCAATACATTTATTGTGAGACAAGGCATTATTAAAATCCTTATAATTACGGAGCATACGAATCAATTATCATATTACTATGATATTGGTATTATGACATTACTGTCCTTAGACATTGGGTAAAACACTGGCACAATAACGATCAAACGAAAATTAAACTATGATTTAAAAGCTATGAAAGAAAGGTACGTAAACAGAACCGCAGAATAATGTTTTTAAGGATCGTCAACCTGTCCACTGAATATCTTTACGATGTCTTGATAGTCTCTTCGGTTTTGATAAACAGCATAATAGAACGGCCGATCAATTTTCATTGGTGTCACACTGGGAAACTTGTCAGCTGTAAATGTTATTCCTGGAACAAATTTTATATAAGCTTTTTTCATACCGTTTTGGCGAATGTACTGAATCTCTACAATTTCTAGGATATCTTAATGTATCATAGAAGAAACAATTCTGCGTAACTTTTTCCTGTACATGTAACCGCCGCACAGTGTCAGTTTACGAGATATCCGGAAAAGGCTGTCGGTACCGGTGATTAATTCTGCGTATGACTGTGCGTTCGTGGTAGAATATGCATCCGTGGTAGAAATACAAAATAATAAAAACAAATGGTTGTGAGACATACGTACGTTGAGATTATCAATTCTCGGATGGTTTCCGTTCGACGTTTATTCACGTTGACAATTGCACAAAGAATAACAGAGTTCTGTCGGCGTTTGCAGCCGTGAAAGAACATCGAAGCCTATTAATAGTCTGTGCTCTTGCAAGTGGGAGACGTCGAGGCCTACTTCATCATGCAGATGAAGTTTTAATTTACGGCACCCTTAACTGTTGTTGATGCTTTCTCTCCCCACAGCGGAGGGTGACGAAGGCCAGGTGGCCGTCCCAAACGTTGGAATTTCACATTTTCTCACAAATCAACATATTCCCGATTTAATAATTTAATCTGATCTAGTCAATTTTGTGGACAAAGAAATTCAGAAAAATATCAGTATATCGTATTAATCAGTATATTGCGCACAATTATAATTTACCAAATGTCCAGTTGGACAAATTGTAAAGTACAAATTGAATAATAAAAAAAGAAGCAATTATAGGCAGAATTCAGTGCAGTAGGAGATATTAATTTCTGTAACATATTCGAAAATCATCGAAAACCGTGAGATGAATGAGGGGTAACAATAATTTCAGTATTCATTTTATCTATTTATTTAATTTTTACCCTTCCACTTTGAATGGCTTTCACCTAACAGGCTTACATCCATACATAATCTTTATCCAATACAAATATAAAAATAATATATTTTAAGGATTATTAATGTGTCCATTGAATAACGTTACGATATTTTGATCTTCAGATTGACTTTTATAAATACTGTAGAAAAATGGTCGGTCGATTCTCATCATTGGGGTGGGAGGAGGAATACGAGCACTCGTAAGAACGAAGAGTATTGCTGAAACAAGTTTTATGGAAATTATTATTGTTTTAAAGAAGTTGTTTAAAAAAAGGGAGAATATGTAGGATTTATTTAATTTCTTTTTCATTTAATTTTCCGAAATGTATATATAATTTCTGGTGTAAGAGCAAAATAATCCAAATTTAAAGTAAATACAACACATTTATTGTGGAACAAGGTATTATTAAAACTTATAACTTAGGTATTATTAACATATAACTACGGAGCACACGAATTAATAATCGCATTACTATGATATTATTATTATGACACTACTGTTATTAGATTTTAGGTTCGTTTACAGAACCACAGAATAATGGTAGGTTAATATCATTTTCCTTTTCACCGTTCATAGTTTTTATGATATAATAAAAGAATGGCTGATTAATTTTGAACTCTCTTATATTACGAGCCAGTTTCTTCATAATAATCAAACCTGAAACAGAGTTATGCCGAACGTTATATATAAGTATATGAATAGAACACAAACAGCGATATACACGTTCGCTACCGGAAGTCACACATGCATACACGTTTTAAAGCACTAAGAGCTACCCAAAACTCACAGTTTCATATCTGTGACGGAATATTATCTAAATACTGATGTTTGAAATATGGAAAGCCACTTTTTCCTTGAACAACTATGACGAATGTGTTAATGTTGAAAGTTTATTGTAAAACATGACAATTATTAAGGAAGCTGCTGCCATCTCGGATTTCAACGACATTTACAATATGTTGCAGGAATCAACATTTTGAACAACTTTTCCTTTGCATGTACCAGCAGGCTCTTCTAGTTTTCGAGATGTCTACAGAAACTGTCGGTAACACTACAGTGAACAGTACCTATAATTGCGCGTACGTTACAGCGCATGCGTTAGCGTTGGTTGTCAGCCATCATGCGACCGTTGGATAAACTAACACCTAATCCTACATATACATTAAACAAACGATAAGAATCAGAATTGAATCAGGTGTCAATTTATCCGGTCAGCGATCAATATCAACGCTTAAGCTGTCATAGACGCATAATTGTAGGAAGCAGTCACTCCCCAGTGCTACCGAGAGCTTTTAACAAATATCTCTGAAACTGATACTTGGCGAAATCAAGAAATTATTTAGAACCATACCGCCGACAACATAGTAAACAATCATCGAATTATGATGAAGGCTACGTGGTACGACATGAATTGAACAATAATGTGTTATATTATGACACCATGAAGAAAAGAAAAGACAAAAAATTTGTACATGACCTATGAATAAACTCCTTACAAACAAACGCAAAAAGGAGTATTAGAGAAATTATGAATGTTGCACATCGTAGAAGTTTCTGCTTTATTATGTTTGATAATAAAAGAAGATACGAACGAAAGCTATTTTATTTCAGCATTTCAAAAATAAACAATACGTGTATACATGGAACCTAAAAAAGCACAAAAATCTGACTGTTAACTATATTATATAATTGCTAATCAAGGTTTAGTTAGCAGTCCCTTGAATATCCAGATTGGCAAATCAACGTTATAATGTTGAATTGCAAAATAAAAAGGTCTATCAATTTTGAAGACTAAAGTTGGATGTGAAACTCCGAGTGCGGCGCCAACAAGTATAAAACCTAAAAAGAATAAATATTATACGTGAATAAATGCTGTGAATATACACTGATGTTGCCAATACCAATATACACGTGCCGATGTTATTTTTCTTGTAACAACAAAAAGTAGTGATATGTATAGACCAGAGAATGAATGTAAACATTATTTGGACAAATGTAAAATTAAATTCTGAATTTACCTAACACGGATCATATATATCAGAAGTAATTTACATGCTAGAAAGTGAATTTTTAAAATTAGTCGGAATGATATTGTTTTCTGTAATTTTGCTTTAAATGAACATAAAATTCCGATATTAAAACATCTGTCGTATAAAATAGGAAGCAACGATTGAACTTGATAAAATTTTGGAAATGGTTCGAATTTGTTTCATACGCGTAGCAGTGCAAGAAGATCTAGAATATATAGATTAAGGTTTGCGTTTTTACTCCACGAAAGCAAAGCCAAGCCGTGAAACAAAGAAGTAGCAGAATCGTCTAATGTATTTCCGACTTATTCATAAATTTAAGATTTATTTAATAAGAAAGGTACTTCGATGAAGGAATAGAAAGCGAATGCAGCTTATTCATAAAAGATAATGTTATAATTTGTCATGCTAATTTGAGAACCAATGTTTTATAGGATAGAAAATTAGAACGTTGTCAATAAAAGTGAAACTCGAACTCCTAGAAAAACAGTAAATCCATCTTCTCGAAACAAATGTGGGAACAAAAATTTGAAATGTAGAGTATTTGCATCATTTGTTGTTAGCATTTATTTCTTAATAATTTCACTGCTTAGAAGGTTGTTTCTAAATCGAAACAGTAGAACTTACGATCGTGCCTCAACAACTAAAACGTACTATGGAATATTGTTCAAAATTATATTGGAAAATTGATTTATCTTAGTAAATTTTGGAACATTTCAGTAGATTGTTAACACGTTAGTGAGATGTTGCAACCGAAAAATATAATTTCAACATCAAAGGCACGAACCTATGCATCTTTGAAAATTAAAAAAGAAACGATATGGTAAGTTTAATACCAATGTTTCAAAAGTGGCTTTTAAATATACAGAATGTTCTACGAAATAAAATGTTCGAGCGACATATTACATAGCGTACGAATGTTTTTCGGAGGTGAAGGTAATATCGAATCTATTCTTTTAAATGGAGTCATGTATCTTTTGTAGAGTAGTTTATATATTTTTTAAATTCTGCACATAGATATTGAAATGTTTTCATTAGAAAAAAAAAAAGAAAAATTTGATATACAAAATATAAAGAAAACTATAATAAGCAGGTATGAAGATATAATAAATATTATATTACAAGCTGTTATAACAAAGAAAATAATATGTTAATAAAGTATGCGATAGCGTTATAGGAATATATTGCATTTATCAAATACAGCATAGTAAAAAAATGAATAAAATTTTCTGATGACAAGACAAAATCCTTATGTATTGAGTATTGATTGCTTTGCATATTAAATTGTAAAAATAAATAAGGAACAATTTAATGGTTAAAGGAAGCAAGTTAAGTTTAAATATGTTACAAGGAACTAAATATAATAAAGTGATAGAAACATAAGATAGAGATGAAAATTTTTAATAGAATACAAAAATTATATTGTTAACAATAAGTTAGATTCATAATATACATTAAACAGGAAAGTCTCATTTCTTCTTCCATATATATGCTTCATAGTGTTACATGATCTTTTAATGGTATTGCGCGATTTCCTTTGATCAAATAATGTTAATATAATGTATTTTAAGATGCAATATGAATGAGGACAACTTTCTCCACGTATAAACACTCATCTATTTAAATCAGTCGATCCAGTCAAGAAACTTGTTATGTTAAAATTGGCAGAGATTGGCAGAACAATCCACGATATGGTGTATGCTGTTAATCCCTAATTTGATGTTTAATAACGTAAAAAAAATGGAAAGGACGTAGAGATCCATTATACAGTGTAAAGTTGATATGTTATCTATTTAATTTTCAAGGTAAAAAAAACGAAATTACGATATAGATACGATGTTCATTAAGAACAAAATCATATTGTGGTATTTAACGATCGACAGGAATGGTCGATTGACGTGGAACTCAATGGGCTTCGGCGGTGACCAAATGCTCGAAAGAGGCCTTACACTGAGACCTGCCACAAGTAATTAATAGTGAATTATTCATTTGAGCCACAAGCACGAACTAAATAGAGGAAGAATTGGATCGCTACAATGTGCTATGTTATTATATGAAAATTAAGGTATGCGAAATGATATTATTGGAACACCATTAAACTCATAATATAGAAGATTTTGCTATATTAGAGTGAATGTGAAGAAAGGAAAAAGAGCGAAGAAATTGATAGTACGTATAATTCTTGACAAGAATAGACAAAGTAATTGACTGAAATAAAAACATATAACATAATCAAGGAAATCACGCAGTTGTCTCGTAATCAATGACGCGGCCTTTGAAGAGAACTACGTCGTCATCCCGTGATGTAATTGCATAAAAGAATGGTCCATTTACTCGAAACTCTTCTAGGGAAGGAGACAAGAAGAGCGCAATCTCCATTTCTGTCGAAAAAAATTGTATACTATTATCAATTAGAAGGAAAACACTTCAACCAAATTCGTTTCCACTAGATTCGTCCATCTTCCTCCCTCTTTTTCTATTTTCGATTTATGTGATTTTGTTAATAATTATAATAGTTATGATTCATGATTAATATAATTATCACCTAATTATGGGGACAATGTAAGTATAATTAGATGAATATTTATTGCAGACTCAGCTATACTAAGCTACACATACTACATCCTTGAAATCCAACATTATCAAAAAAAAACACTTTTGAAAAACACTTCTAATATATGATCAGAATAAATCATTTATTGACAATGTAAATAATTCGCTTAATATGTAGTCAATATATACTTAGCTTCTTTACTTATAGTATCTCCATATTACTTTTCACTAAATGATTAAGATATTGTATAAAATAAACTAATATGAAACATAAACATGTGAAAACACATAATAACAGACTATTAAATATTAATGCAAAGAACTGTACATTTAGAAATAACAGGAAGTATGCTACTTCACGTAGCAAACCAAACATGAGGACGCATTTTGAACTATTGTGTACATACATAAACACGTTATAGTTATATAATTTTTGATATAATAGATTTAAATTTATACAGAGAAAATACACATACGCATATTTACATAGCTTGCAAAAAATTAGTAAGAACATACATGCAAATTTTTATTAATTAGACTGAAATATTAAAATATGAAATAATAATACTAATAAACATTCTCTCCAAACTATTCAAAAGCTCAAAAGAATCATAAGTTAAGCAAAAATTGAAACCAAGCAAAATACTGTTATTTTATGTGATAAATTTATGTGTTTTTGTATACTTATCTTGTAGTATATCATATATAATAACATGATATTGTTATAATATTAACTGTATTACTTTAATTTTTTCAGTTCTTCTATTTTTATTCATATGTCACTTTTATATTTCCAAATTACTCAACACCTCTCAATAGTGAACATTATTATTGACATAAATAAATTTAATATCTTTTGAAAAGATACTGAAAATGTTTAGTTCGTTAGTACAAAGTGCAGCTCTCTGTGGGGTGGAAATCTGGAGACGACAAGGAGATGGAAGGATAGATTGAATCCAAAGAAAATATATGAAATGAATCTCAGGCTTAGGTAGAAGCATACCATATTATATAATAATGGAGAAATACAAAATTTGGAACTGCATATCAGGACAATGAGAAAGGCTTTAAATTATAAAGAATGGGTAAGAGAGTCATTCATTTCAAGATGACTCATCATCAAGAGAGTCATCAAGAGAGTTTTCATTTTCCTTTCTTAGTTTGCTAAGGATGTTATACTATCACCTTGTAGAAAATATGATTAGATATAAAATTAGTCTAAGTAATGGTCAGACAACTAGAAATCATCCTCTAGCCAAGAAGCCAGAGCAGTATGAAATAAATAAAAAAATAATTTTTGTATAATATTACATTATTTTGTTAATATTTTCATACCCACTATTTGCGCAAAGTGATATCTTACGTAATTTAAATATAAACTGCGTAACATAGAATGTTTATTCACTTACCAGTTGCAGCAGCAGCTTCACTTCCTTCTTCATTTACTTCAATGTATGCCTTTTGTATAACATCACTGACGTACAAATCTTCATCAGCAATCCCAGAAAAATTAGCGCGAGCAGTAAATGCATCAGTCAAACCCATCTACATAAAATAGGAGTTGAAATATAAAAAATAGTTATCTCCAGATGAATTACATTTTATATATATATATATATACCTCTTTTAAGGCATCATTGAGTTCAAGCATACTTTCCACCTTGAACTTTGGTAACCATAATTCTATTTCTTGCTCATACCCTTGACTTACAATGTTGGACAAACTTGTATTTTGTAATTTTTTCTCAACATCAGACAAACCATCAATTTCATTTGGAAGAATTATGATCATACTCAATTCGTCACCCTGGAAGATATATTAGCTTCTTTGTGTATTTCACAAATTTTTACAAAGAAGCAGCTTCTTTTTATACATTATTGCCTTTTTCTTCGAAACTTACCTTGTATGGTATTAAAACAAATTTAGCATCTAAATCTGGAAGTGCTCCATATTTGTAATTACCTTTTCTATACATCATAGGGACATTTTTTACTTCAACTTTACTAGTATGAAATGGCATATCGCTAGTCAACTTAGGGTCAAACTTATCTTTCCATTGGCCTTTAAAATATACTGCATTGACAAGTACTAATTTAGTCATGTCATTTAGCATATCTGTTTACAAAAAGACATTAATAATAACATAAAACGGCATAATGTGGTTAGAAATACTGAAGCTGGAATGCATTCAATCAAAAATTTCTATAGTATTTTCTTTATACTTTAATAAACAAAATAAACATATACAAACCAGCAGTTATAAGCTCTTTAATGAGATTATTTGTATTTTGTTCGACCCAACTATTAATAATATTTGCAGCTTCCTTATTTTGTGCAAAGTTTACCAATTGAGAAGCAGAGCGGAAATAAACTTCAGTTAAATCTTTGTAACTTGGTTTCAAATTAAGACTTGCTGCTAGGAAGGCTTTATTTGCAACAGCCAGTTTATTGTCTTTAACATTCTACATTAAAACATGAAAAAAATATCATACAGCATAAAATAATGCATTTGTTATTTTATATTAATAAATTTACAATTTTACTATACATTAAATTAATAAAAGCAAAAGGTTGAGATACCTACATTCAGACTATCAATAAGTAACTGATAACCAGATTTGGCAAGAATATTTGATGTTGGTAGATGAAGTACATTTCTAAACTGGGCTTCTGTGTTTCCACGGGCTCCAAAAGCAGCCATAGCAAGAACAACACCTGCACTTAGAGGAGACGTAATAAGGTTGCCAGGATTATGTTGTACCACAGTCTAAAAACAATTTGCACCTCTATAATTTAATCATCTTCGATCATTTGCAGGATAAATAAGCATTTCATAAGTAGTATTTGGAATAAATTTTAAATTGCACTATTTTACCTGGAAAAATGAAGAACTAAATTGATTTGCACCTTCCACAACGGAATGCAGTGCTTCAATATTTTTCTCTGCCTTTGACATTGTTATTAGGACAAGAGCCACCAACCAGAAACTTCTTATTACTAAAAAAAATTTAGTAAAAAATTGTTATTAAAAACTGGCAAAGTAGATATGAAATTTGACATATGTATTACATATAATATTATTTTATATAATAATATTATTATCTTTATATATAAGATATATGTATATATATTATATGTAAAAATTAGGAACATTATGATTAAGTATTGCTTGAAATAATTTTTAACGCTATTGTATTATTTCATACAGATAATTTGTATATTATTTTGAACAATAATAATTCTTAATACAGTAATATCCCAGACCTAACATATGAGCCGTTTAAAGCAAAAGCCATGTAATTCAATCTTTCGTCTATTAGGTTTAACAACACATTTCGAGAGCGTAACCTTCACTGTCTTTTGTGCACAAGAGATGTAAGTATATCATCATTAGTTTTTCGACGGATAACAGAATAAGTGAGAATCGCCTATCCAATCCCTTACAGAATTCTTACTTTATCTCTCATTATTCAGGAATCAATTTTTTTTACTTATACTACTTTTGCATTAAATCACTCATATAGAAGATATATTCGTTATAAGGTGTATATAATTAATGCATAAACAATGTGTAAGTTATGCAAATACCCGTAATTTCAAAGTTCAACATACTCATAAAATTCAAGGTTTTACTATCCGTAAAAGATCAAGCGACCGAGGTCAACAACTACGCAACACGATTAACGAAAACCAAAATGAAAGTTTCAAATAAAGTAAGGACAAGTTACAAAATTTCAAAACTAAATATCAACGTATACATATTTATTATTACGAAATTCATCGATTAAGAAATAAAATATTTAAATAAATACGAACATTCGAAATACTTTATGTATTTCCAACAAGAATAATTTATATGGTTATTATTTAATTATAGAAATACTATAAACTTATTATATCGTCATTATTTAATCCCTTTTTCAATACAAATTTATATGAATATTTATATGAATATTTATAAATTTAATAAACAAGTTATAAATAAAAGATTAATTATGTTATAGTTAAAGATAATAATGTACATATTGTCTTAATGAATATTTTATAATTATCTTTATATAAAAAAAAAAGGTGAATATGCCAACTTTAATAAAACCATAAAATGAAAAGTAAATATTTTCGCGATTGAGATAAAGTCGACATTATGTAAATTCTTATCCGATAAAGCAATCCTTTATTTATTTCATTTTTGCTAGAACCGACAAATATATTCATCACATATTAAATACCAACTCGTTATTTATGTAATTATTGCATATTTGCTATTTTCTTTGTGATCTTTACAATTTTTTATTTATTTCGACTAACAGCAACTTTTACAAAAATTTTGTACGCGTCACCTTGTAAACTAACCCTTCTAATTTTTCAGAAAAGCTCAAGTCGTCTGTTTCAGTTTCAAAAAAAGTTATTCCGTTTCAAAGGAGGTTCGTATATTAATAATTTCGTATGCGAATTGGATACGTATAAATTTACGCCTCATGTTTCTTGTCTGATACAACCATATACCATTAATTACGTAAATTAACTTATAATATATACATTGTTTTAAATGAAGTAAACAATATTAATTGCTCATTGTAGTAGTGTTAGATTAAATTAAACAAGACAAAAAAGATATTATATTGTTAAAAAATTATTAATTTAAATGTTAATTACTTATTCATTATTTGTATTATTTATAGTATTTCGTCGTTATTAAATATTCAGAATTTCCGTTGACAAAGATAAAAATATAAAAAATACTAAATTTAATTATGACAGCTTCTCGCGTGTCATACGCTATATATACATGGCATATATAGAGACGAAGATAATGTTTCCCGTAAATCACCGGGGAAAACCCATTAATGACATACGTGAATATGCATTGTAATAGACTTATTATTTTCAACACGACTAATAATAGCGTATAAACGCACTGGAAATAATGATTTAACAATAATTAAAATCACATTTGCTACATTGCGCAGTCACAGTGATCAATATTGTCATATAATATCGTACTATCACTATCAACGGTATTTATCGATGGACAAATTGCTTTTGTTTCGTAACACATTTTATGAATGTGACAAATATAATTGTTTTTCTAACGTAACAATTACAATGTAAATTTTACAATTGTTAATATAGATTATTATGTAAATATTTTTTAAGCATATTTGTACATTAACTATGTAAATTAATTTGTACATAAATATTTATACATTAAGTTGATACTTTATACTTTACTATTTCAGCAATATACTTTTATAATTCTGATGGTTTTACGTCTGAGATATTTCTGAGTAACTTATGTGGTTATATACGTTAAAATTACAAATAGGTAGATAATTATGAATAAGAATGCTAGTTACCGTATCAATAGATATTAAATATCTCTTCGTTGAAATATCTATTACACAAAGATTCACGAAGTTACTAAAAGTAGATATAGGATACATGCCTCGAGATCAATTTAACCAATCTAGGTACCAATAAAACATAATGTCCCTTATTACAATAATTTATCCTGTGACATATTTAACAGCAGGTTTGCTCAAATGAGAAAGAAACGCCACGATATTCGTATCGTCATCGAATGTGTGCGTTTTTCACCACTTTTTTTTTTTATTTAACACTTTGCATTCACAATTTGTCCAATTTGGACATTTGGTAGAATTTTTCTGGCTGTTTGATTATCATGTGAGTGGCTACCCCCAGCGGGCTACCATCTTCGTGTTTGTTAGGTTATATCCTTTGTGTTTCACCACTTGATTATTTGAAACTCGATTACAACAATCAGTATCGTATAATTATAAATAACTATATTATCGGTTAAAGAAACAGAAGTTCCATAAAAAGTGCAAATTTTGTACACGTAAAATTGAACTATTGTTACTTATATTAATATTTTAACTAATTTCATTTTCCAATTCAGTTAATTAAAACGTTATTTTTAACATATCATGTAAGTAACGCTACATCAAGTTGATTAGTTTTCCTTGATACTCAACTATTTATGTATAAAAATGATATATATAAATAAATATAATTACTTGCAAAATGAAACGATGAAAGGATATTCGTTCGAAAATCTCGTTACTTCTTTCTTATATGTAACATATACTCATAAAATTCTATATTCTTTCTGTTCAAATACGAAGGAAATGAAGAATTGAATGAGAAACAAGTTCTTTATCGCTTATGAACGTAACGCAGATTAGAAGATGGTATCAAACATAATGGACCTACACTTTGTTCATTATTCACTTATACAGCGGTTAATGACAATGTTCGAACGACCTCTAAAATAAAATAACTTTTTAAAAATTTGACCAAATGACTTGAATTTTTTTTTAGATGTTAGAAGAATTGGTTTAATACATGACATATAAATGAATTTAGTAAAAATTGCAATTGTTGGAATAAATAAAAAATAGTAAAGATCTTGAGGAAAGTAATAAAAATCGCTTCTTACAATATTTTTATCTATGCCTGTAATGAGAATTCAAACAATATGTTTCATATATTTATGTCAATTATACGTATATGTATGTGCATGCTAAAAATTCCATCGAAATCGGTTGATGCAGAAACAAACGACAAACGTTGGAAGACACAAGAATTTTTAAATTTATTTCAGTTATTCACCGAGAGTCGTGAAGAACTGCGATTTTCATCATTTTTTGACCACTTGTAGTTCATAGCAACGTTAATTAAATTTGATGAAATTTTCAGCATGTATGTAACTGGCATAAATCTACATAACTGATATAAATGTATTATTTAAATTTTCATTACAAATTCAGATAAATAAGTTGTAAAAAGTGACGTATTTTCTTCGCGATTTTGATTAGTTGTAATTTTTTCAAAACTTTTTTACATATCACTTAGCAATTCTAATTCTTCTAATTTCTAGAAAAAAATTCTGTTTTTATTCTGTTAAAGAATTTTCGAACACTTTCTTGAGCCATTACATATTATTGTCACACATATACAGTTTTTACGCAATGAAAAGTTTAGCAACCTACACCCAACAAAAATATCAATAAAGCACAATAAGTTCCTATTTAATATCATTAAAAAATATGCTATAAAAGACATAAACTAGTAAAAGATTATTATTTATAAGTATTATTGCACCGTAAAAATATTAAGGCTAAAAGGTCGGAGAGATCATCAATCTAGTCTCAAGACTTAAAGATAACATTTTTGTCGTACAGTAGAAATCTCGAAAATAACAACGAAGTATCTTTTTGAATTATGTATTATGTAAATATGTATGTGTTCTGAAACACATCAAACTCGTTTGCACGAAGATTGAATATACATAAAGAAAATAATTACCGGAGAGGGAGGTTTAAATGATTATTAATCGATTTGCATTAACTACCGAACAGAAATTGTGCATACTCGGCTTAATCGGAGGCGAGATCAACGATAACCTCCCTTGTCAAATACATATATGTAGATTTACTTACATATACGCATAGTCGCTATCCGCTCGTTTTACCGGTTAATCCTCTTCTAAAGTTAAACGCAGACTGCAAGAAGAAACGTCTGAACGAATATAAAAGCGCGATAAACAACCTCAGGAAAATCCTGGCAGTGGGCAGGGCGAACCTACCAAGGATCGGTAACGAACGAACAGCCAATCACGAAGTACGCATTCGATTGTCCGTAGAATCGTACAGATCAAACAAACATGAATTTTAAATCTTATTGGTATTCGACTCTATATCCTAAATGGACTTGATGTTACAAACATAAACAGGGCAACGATATTGCGACTAATATTAACAGAAAAAATACTGTTAATATAAATATTTACATATATCTATTGTATGTCTCCTCTGTAGCTAGGAGATTTACGCATATTCTGTTTGTTCATTCGAATAATTTTCAAAAATGTGAAGTTGATTTATTTAAAAGTTATTTGTGTAAAAATTGTAAATTTCTTCTTTTATTTTATTCGCACCTCTATAAAATAATTCTAATAGTCCCAATTCTACGAAAAAAACTAATTTTAATATTTTTTATATTACATAAAATTTTGTGTTACAATACATATACAATATATTTTTATTATGGTTTCAAAGCACTATTGAAATAAAATTTAAATGTATAGTAAAAATCGCATATTCACATGAGCTCTATTAAAATATTTGCAGTACAACGACGTTTTAGGATTTTTTTACCAGCGATTTATTTTGATCGATGTTTACATTACAGTTGCGAGACCTACGCATGAACTGAGAGATATGGATAAACCTGATTGGAATTCCATACGCTCTACCAGTAAAAAGATGACTGAAATATTCTAAGAATAATATGTATGTGTAGATTCTCCTAGATGTGCTAATGGAAAATAAGCAAAGATAGGCACGTAATATTGCTATTAGTCTACAATAATAGATTATGAATATCGTGTTTCGAAATTGATCATTTAAGTAACTAAAGTACAAAATATTAGTTTTATATTTTATTACAAATCTGAGCAAATTAAATTATAAAGAAAGTAAAACTTTTTTGTACCATATGTCCTTACTTTGAGGAACGAGGAAAAGCTTGAAATTATCGATTTAGACCTAAAGAGTATTTGACTTATACATTTATCAGTAGTAACACTTCAGATTTGTAAGCTTTTTTTTTTTTGTTATGTAAGGAGACAACATAATCGTTCGATAAGAACATTTTAAAAGGAATGTTATCTGAAGTATTCATAAAATAAAGAAAATATTTTAATAAGTAGAAGTGACCTTGACCTCTTTAATGATATCTACTTTCTATCTCTCATCACGGAAATTAGTATTACATATTTGTCGTTTAATGAAACACGTTATGAATATATTAATACGTATGATTCATGTCAAATTTATCTGATTCAATGAAATAAAAACGTAAGTAATTCATAATAGGTACACTTACCGAATTATAAGCGTTGCACAAAAAGCAAATTTCCCGCGTAATTTATCACATCTGTTAGCACCTTCCTTAAGGTATTACAACTACATTCATTTCACTTGTGCGCAATTACCATACTGTAATAGGTACTGTGCTAGGAACTGCCCACAATTAGATGGATCGCAGTGTTCGATATATCGATCAATTGATAGCTGTAAGCTGACGCACAAATGCCTGAAGTTAGGTTCGAATGAGAATTGCGTATGAGTAACAAAACAAACGCTGCGAGATCCGACGAACCTAGTAGTAATAGAATCAAGCATACGAATAGGAAATGAAATATTTTTATCAACTTAACTACGCGAAATAAAAAATGTATAGACATAATATATGATATTAAAATAATTACTCTTTATAAAATATTTTCGTCATCGTTACAATGAGAATATGTAACAAATTGAATTTTGTTTTTTAGTAACATTCAGACTATTAAAAGTAAATTGGAATTCTATAGATTTTATAAATAACGAATAAGATAAATCTATTTATCCAAGAGTACATGTACGCAATGTATCAGATCAAATATATTATACACTAAAACTATTTCACGCTTCAAGTAATAGGCATTACATATTTTACAAAAATTATTTTGTAACTTACTTTATTCGCTATTTTTATATATTCATGAAAAAGCGTGTTAAATAGACGACACGTGAAATAGGAAGAAATATAATAAAAATGGCTTTACTTAATAAACTGTAGTACCGTAATTGTTGAGTGTTTGGTTGGAAATGATACCAAACAGTATCTTCGGGGTGTGGCTAGCTACAAAGAAAACAGCTACATCTATATGTTGAAAATGATACAATCGATAAGATTATACGTGAGATTCCTGAAACGCAAGTGTATTGTACGTAATATGGATTAATTTCAATTGGATTAATAGAAAACTGTATGTATGTAAACTTGTATGAAAGAGGAAGAAAATTTACTTCTCGATCGTTTTATAGTATTAGAAAGGATATTTATAACGAAATATTTTAGATCTTTCTATACGCACGTATATATATTATTTGAATACATTTAATAAAATATAATAAGTGATGTCACTTCTTAATAATTTCACTCTACATATAGAGCATATAAACCGACATGTAATAAAAAAAAATGTTATGCTTTCTCGAAATATTCACGATTGATATCTATACCGCGAAATGCTCTATTCTTATCACAACATTTCTCATGATTAGGATTTTTCTGACAAAGTTCGCAACCACAGATTGGTTCCCGTGATCGTTGTGGGCGGCGGTTTGGCGGGCAAGGTGGTGGCTTTGGTTTATCATCGCAACAACATGGTCTACAAGGATCCTATAAATAATATTTTTCTTATGAATATTTCTATATTTGTATTTAAAAAACTGGCGCGATAATAATTCAATGAAAATTAAAATGTGATTTAAAAAGCACGAAAGAAAGAAAGGAAAAGAGAAGCGGTATTAAGGAAAAAATGATTCATTTTATGGGAAATACCTTTGATCGTGTAAAAATAATAAATATTAATAACCCCCCCCCTCTCTCATTTTTAAATTATTAAAGATATATGCAATATATGTTTACATTATCTTTAGCTATCTATCTATCTATATAATTATATATATATATATATGTATAAAATTTGAATATTCAGAATGAAATTGACTTGTTGTAAAAATACCTGCATTTTAATATAACAAGAAGATTTAACATCCGGGCAAATGTCACTAGGACATTGATACGGCGATTTTTTTGAAATCGAGGGATCTACATCATCTTTTGTATCTTCGTCTGATAATTTCACTCCCTTACTGAGTTCTTCGTCCGGCTTTTTCTTTTTCTTTTTCGGAGGACATGCTGATTTAAATTCCGTGGAAGTCCAAAATACTCCACTATTTACTAACCAAATAATAAATTATATGTTAAATGATAAATTATCCTACGTGACAATTAAAAGAAATTTGATATTATCGTTATAGGACTACAAAATATTTACCAGAGTCACAAAATTTATTCCATACACTTCTGCAGGGTTCTTCATTGGTCATAACTTACTAGAATTTTTAAATCTTTTAAATTATGCGGTATTAATAGTTTCTACAACACAAAGAAAATTTTGAGGTTAATTTTAGCAATTCATTCTTAAATAGGCATAATCAAAATTAAGAATAACTTCATAATCGATACAGCCACGTGTATAATATATTCGATCTTCAATCGTTTTGTTTTCAATTACAGATAAGTGTACCTTTGTCTGTGCTCATATATATTTTTAAAAAAAGTGTTACGCAGTATTTATTTCAATAATTAAACCTCATTAATATATAAATCTTACAGATGTCATTTTTTCTTAGATGTACGCAATTTCTTATACATAGTTAGCCTAATAATAAATGATTTAAATTTTGAATTAAGAGTGGGAAGAAATTATTTACTAATTTGTCGCCCCCTAGTGGTATAAAAGGAAGATCCACTTTGTTGACAGTAAATGGTATGAAAATAACCAAACTTTTATTTAAAGTTATTTATGTAAAGTACAAAAATTATTAAATTGTGTTCTGTTTAAATGGTTATATAGCTAATTATAAATTTAAATGAAGAAGAAATTATTTCGACGAGTTTTTATTCAGGGCATATGATATGTATCAAAAAGATATGTATCATATTTTGCAAAAGTAACGTCAGAGAGGAAATATTAAATATTAATTTGATTTATTATTGAATATTGAACACTGGCAACGATGGACGATTATACAATATCATTAGATCCTGAAACAGAAATGGCCTGCACATTATATTTATTTAAGGATGTACAAAATTCTAATGAACTACATAAAAAGGTGATGGACAATAAACTTTCCTGCTGTATTATAAAAGCAGCGCTTATAGTGGATCCTTTGCAAGTAATAGTAGCTGCTAATAAAGCTGCAATTAGTGCAAAAATGACTCAGCTAACTACAAAAACTTTATACACCGAGGTATTGTTTAATTTATCAATATCAAAGAACATATCACGTTCATTGGCAAAATTTGGTGTCAGTGATAATGACAAAAATATACTAATAGCGATAATACACAAAGAATGTGATGGATATTCAATGTCAGAAACACTAATGAACAATATAAAAGGAGAAAGAGTATTGATTTCTAGTTTGCCTCAATTTACAGATTTTGATTTAGTAAAAAAAACATATAGGATTGATGAGAATGAATTGAATATTTCTACCTTCACTAATTCTGTTATTTCTAGAATTAGCTGTAAAGATTTTATATTATTGAAATAAGATCTTGGCAGAATTTTTTTCTAAATAAACATTATTTGATATCCTAAATTTTTGCATACTTATGTAACAATGTTTCATAAACAAGAAAAAATTAAATAGATTGTAATTTATCCATTGTAATCAATGTTATTGTTTTATTCCTCATATTTATTTTTATAAACCTCATAGCAACTTAATGTGATAATTGTGGATTTTCTGTAAATGTTTAATGTAAATTTTCAAATTCTTAGTATATAAATACAACATGGAAAAAAGATAGTTGTTACATTTTGCGATTTGTACATTACTCCTGGTTATATGCTTATTCAAGGGCTACTACAAAAAGGAAAGCTGTAAAGTAGATTTCGGTGAAAGATACTTTTTCCTCTTTTTATTCACTCATAAATAAAGCCAGGTATACGCTGAAAACAATTTTTATATCTGCAAGAACACCGTATCTGTCAAAATCTGCAGGAGCAAATTTGCAATTTAAGGACAACACCCTCAATTGCATACAAAAGCAATATAATGACAGTTTGTTACGTATTCCTTGGCAAACCACACATTTCACACATCGCAAAATCTGCTGCATTCAGAAATGTGCAATGTGAACAAGTCCAAAGTCCTTGATCAGGCGGTGAATTTACAATTGAGTCTGTACCAACTGCTATTCCACTTCCCTCTGCAAGCGCAGAAGCTGAAATCCTTGAGCTATTATCAAACATTGGTTGAGATGTAGATGCTGTAGTTTCAGATATAAGTTGCTCCACTGTTGCCCATTGTTCCGAATGTGACCACTCTATAGCTTTTTCTCTGTCTTTTGTACGAATTGCTTCTAATAATAGCATCATATGGTCCTAAAACAACAAATAAGCGTATTTTATAACAATGAAATAAAACTAAAATAGACGAGTATTTAATAGAAAACACATTGTACCTTCATTGGAAACATATCCATTGTTGCAATAAAAATTAATAAGTGAAAATCTGAAACTGCTTCTAGAAATTGTTCTTTACTAAATTGCTGCATGTAAGAACAAAGTGAGCTAAATTCTTGAATTTGTCCATCGATGAGTCTAAAATCAAATAAAATTGGCATTAAAACCACTTTGAAAAACGATAATCTGTTCTATGCACTTTTTGTACATACCTATTTTCAATAAGAAATGGTGTGATATTATTGCTAACATAAAAAGTAAACTGTGGATTAAGTGGCATGGATGCAGGTATATCTACCAATAAATATTCTACTGGCAAAGGTCTTGCTAGCCTTGACACTTCATTTCCATAAGAATCTTTTTCCTATAGACCAAACAAAACAAAAAATTAAAATGCAAAAAGACGAACATTTTATTGTGAAATTTCAATTTTATTACATTTTCCAAAATTATCCTATATTCATATTGTTTCGTTGATATTTGTTATTAGAAATCGCAAATATGCAATGAAAATTGAGATAAATTGTATTGAAAACATTTTGAAAAGACATTCTGTAATAAGTGTGTCAACACGTCCCTATACACAGGCAGGTCTGACAACTTCTGTGGCAGAGATAATGTCACAAGGTGCGCTTTACGAATCTGCCGCTAGACATAGAGCGCTGCGATCTACAGGTTAGCGAAAACAATATATGTATAATTACACAATACATCATAGCCGCTTTCCACACAGTATAAGAAATGTAGACCACGCGTGCTTTAGAAAAATTGTGATAACAAATATTTGTTTCTAACAGATAGAAAAGGAAAGGGAGATCTCGTTATTTGTCTCTATCTCTTTTTCAACGTATTTTCTCAACACGGTATTTGCAATCTACACTTCTTATATCTATATATCCCATGTACATGCGACTATGTCCGCAACTTATACAATGCACAGCGATTGGAGCGCCTTACCGCTTAGCAAAGAAATTGAGAATCTTTTGTCCTTCGCTTAAGAGTCTCATTCTCATCACGGGAATTGCCAAACCTCTATACGATCGTGAGATCGTATGAGTAACATCTAGAGAATTTGATTGGTTGAATTGAAGCAGATATAACTAGATTTTTACAAGAAGGATCATGAAGGCAAGTCCATAATACTCGTAATGGTTGGTCGAATGCGCGCGCAATGGTAGAAGCCGCAGACGACAGACCGGCACCGTTTGCCACGAGTCAAACCCGAAAGTGTACAAGAAAGAGGAAAGAGGAAGAGAGAAGGAGGAAGGTTTAGGATAGACGAGAGGGGGTAAGATACGGGACGAGGAGAGGAGAGAGCAACAGCGTAAGCGACTAGCGCGCGCTGTGGTGTGTGTCGGTCGGTCGGTCGGTCGTCGCCGCCATGCTAGTGGTTAGTTTAGTGAACCAAACATCATGATGTGGCAAAACGTTCGCACGAGTTAAGACTGAAGTAACGCCGCGTTACCGGCGCGCCGTCGTTATGTTATCCATAATAACTCACGACGTTCGATAAGCGTAAAACACATAACGTGAAAAAGTACAAAAAAAAAATATAGCTTTGGTAAAAAGCTCTCGACGACGGCAACTGCGGCGACGAAAAACGTCGGAGTGCTCGCGATTCCTGCGTGTGGAACCGCACAATACTACGTCAATCCCGATGTAAATTAAAGTCCTAAATCGTATATTCGAACAAAAGTTACGGAATAATCATCGTCACGGTATTACGCTAGGAGTGACGAGTGCCAACGATCAGCCTCCATCGCGCGGCAAGGAGACGATCACGAATCGTATACACGGTACGGAACATTTACGCTCCTACAATCCAACGAAAGAAAGAACAAGCAAGAAGCAAAAGAGAAAGAATGAAAAGGAGAGTATGTATGTGTAGTATGATGCGTGCGTGTGCGCGCGCTTGAATGCGTGATAAGGAGAAGGCATATGCTTTCTGTGTAAGTGTGTATTGTGTGTAGACGTGTTCTCTGTGACGCGCGCGCGCGCGTGTTGTATGCCATTGTGAGCACGAGAAAAGAGACGAGTGTGCATGCATATGTATGTGAATAAGATAGAAAGAGACAGTGTGAAAGAAGTGTGTAGAGGACTAACAAACGAGAGCGAGAACGAGAGGTAGAGAAAGAAGAAGCAAGCGTGTACGTATAAACATCGAGATGATACGACCGAGAGAACAAACTTAAGTAGAATATTCCCGCGGAATTTGCCTAACACGTAGTAGTCCGCGTTCGAGTCATTTTTAACTTAAACCGTGGACTTGTCACAAGTGGTGACAGCCGTAATATCGCGGAAAGTACTCGGCGATAAGCTGCAAGAATCCATATATCATACGGCCGAAGGTTTTATCGGTTACAGCTATTGGTGTTTGAAATATGCTTTGCCAGAGCTAAGAAATGTGACCATTCTATATACGTCTACCTCTGTTAGCTACCTTTCTCCTTAATGCGCTTTCCCCGTTAACGAATGGTAAATCCCAAAACTTCGACTGTTCGACCCCCTTACGTTTTGGCGGGATTTTCCACGCATGCGCGTTCTCCCATGAAATGTCATTTTTTACGTATCAGTAGTGTCAGCCAAATTGTTGCATAATAATTTTGCCGTTGTAGTCGATGTGTCAGATAAGAGGCTAACCTTCTGAGGACGAGTTCGTGTTTAAAGACAATACCATGAAATAACACGATTGAACCTAATGTGGCGTGTTACGAAACAGTTTTACAGCGTGCAAACGAGAGAAAAAAAAAAGAAAAGAAAAAAAAAGAGAAAAAGAGGGAAAATAGTAGAAAGAGAGGAATCAAGTAAAAGAATTGCGGTTCTAATTTGTATATTGTACTAAGGAATTCGGTCTTTCTTTTGTTTCCTTGTTTTGTATTTGGTTAAGAAGAAGAAAAGCAAAACGATATGTTTTCGTCGTACATACATACGTTTGATCAAAGAGAAGATATTCCCAAGTTCATTCATGAAATAAATTGCATCGCATTGAACGATTCTAAAACCTTGTATATCACAATATATCACAAACAAGAATACATATATATGTATTAATATACATATATATGTAATGTACCAATAACGAAATAAATATGTACAAAATATTTGATATTGTTTGAATAATAAAATACGTAGTATGGCTTCAACAGCCAACAGTTTTCTTAGATAAATTTAAAGACACATTTTATAAAAACTGCGAATTGTATCGCGTAAGACAAAGGAGAGAGTGGAACAGAGAGAAAAAGACGAAAAGAAAACAACATGAGTTCAAACGTTGAACCGTGTGTTATTAGAAATAGGTATATCAAGCTCGACCTTTATATTATTTTCCTAAATAGTACGACGCATACATATAACGAAACGAACATTTCTTATATGTATACTTTCCTCTAACTCGATCTTTCATACATTATCTGTGTCCCTTTTCGTGTAATTCTGTATAAGATTAAAATGATTTAACCAAGTAAAATGGCAGTACAAGTAGTTCCTGAATATTTCGAATAACGTAAAGGCCTACGAATAATATTTTATCATTTTCCAGATGCTGGATCCAAGCGTTCTAACGGATTTAGAGGAACTGACGCTTTGCAGTTATTGCAAGCAGAAGTATAACGACGCGGAGCAATGCCCGAAATATCTTAGTTGCAAGCATTACTTTTGTTTGCGTTGCATAGAGAACAATTTATTAAAGGGACGTGAGTTGTTTTGCGCGCATTGCTGGAAGAGGACGGACCTGGGTGATCAAGGACCGGACGCTCTACCGACGCACTCTTCTCTCCTTGCTCTAACGAATAATTTGTCTCACTTAAAAATCACCACGAACAACACATCTGGAAAGGCAAATGATAAGGAAAGAAAGGTACAGATAACTTTTTCTTAACGATTTTGGGTTTGTCAGCTGGTTATTTGCATTGTCAGATCATACGTAAATGGTAAAGAAAGCATGCAGCTCTGAAGCCATATCAACATAGGTTCTAATAGTAATAGGATTATGTTATAAGGCCTGCAATAGTTTCCGTTTAAAATATAGGATATAATTTTAATACTTAAAATACTTCTTGGAATGGAAAATGGTTATTGTTTTGCCATATGAGAATATAATATATAATGTAAAAAAAAAATCATATGAAACGTATGATTATTATAACATTGTTACAGAGTGAGAATTGTCACACACACGGAATGCCTATGGCATTGTGGTGTGCGACATGTTGCACGGCACTTTGCAGAGCATGCGCCACTCCACAAGAACACCCAGGTCACCAGATTAAATCGCAAACTGATGCCAAAGAACAACTCATATCCGATGTAAGTTTTAGAATGAATTTTATTTGCTGGTACATTTGTTGTCGGCATGTATATATACGCAGTTTTGCGTGTATTAAAGAGATATCGATAGCCGGTACGCGATGTTCGAATTAGAGGAAGAATGCATGTGGATGTGTTTTTTAGGTTCAATTGGAATTAGTTGCTATGGGAAAGTTATCGACCGAGATTCAAAGACTGGCTATGCAGCAACGAGAATTCTTAATAAAGGTGTTAGAAGCTTGTGTAACGTTAAAAACGCATGTTGAGACCGATCTTCAGAATGGCTGGAGTCATTTTCCTGAGATAACGGACGCGCGGGAAACGCTTGGGAAAGCGAAAGCTAGTCTTCAGATGATCGACAGTCCTAACGATGTATACAATTTGCATTCACAACTCATACTCGAGAAACAAAGATTGCAATCAAAGTACCAAGAAATGATGTTGCAGTGCCAACTCGACGATTTGATTGGTAACTCGGGAGTGGTGTTTGATTTTGCGCTATTAAAACAAGCGTTGGCTGGAATTCACACGGGAGAATCGATCGTTTCTCAAGGAACTAGTAATGGCGGTAGATTACCAAATCATTTGGCGGCTTCACAAAATCCGATACTGTTCCTCGCAAATTATTGCATGTCGCAGCTATATTCGAGACATGTAGTTAGTAAGCAACACATGCAAAACGGTTCTATAGAGTATCATTCGAACATGATGCAACCGCAAGCAGCACCACCGGGGTCCGTTCATGTACACCAAGGTCCACCGCCGCCGGCAACCCCGCAGCAACTTCTCATTCCACCTGGTTCGCCGTCCGTTAAACCCGTTCCGCCCGCACCTCCAAATGCGATGTTACATCCACAGCAACAATCGACATTTATACCGGAAGGAGTCGGTACCGGTGGCGGAAGTTTGGTAACCGTCCACTCATCCTCTCAACCGCCGTCCAGCGGAATAGCAGCATCCCTTCGAGGACCTTCGAACCCTTATCCTCTGTATTATTTCAACATCGAAGTGAACGGATCTCCGCACGGCCGTATCGTGATAGAAGTGAGGCCGGACGCAGCTCCAAAAATGGCCAAAAATTTTAGTGTTCTGGCGACCGGTGAAGTCGGAGTCGGTTATAAGGGCTGCACGATCTTTCAGTGTTGGGAAGGCGAATCCGTGATTACTGGTGATTTTGAGTTAAACAATGGTCGCGGAGGAAGGAGCATATTCGAGGATGGTTACTTTATGCCGGACGACACGAAATTCCCTGCAGTGAGGGGAGCAGTGGGAATGCGGCGAACGCAAAAACGACATGATAACCTTGGTATGGTCGGTTCACAGTTTCGTATAATACTGCAAGAGATGCGCGGATTCACAGGAATCTTTGGCCACGTCGTCGAAGGACTAGAATTAGTCGAGAAGATATCTACGTTCGGTGATCAAACGGGCAAGCCTACGAAGAATATTCTAATTACGAAATGCGGTAAATTGTAACGACAACATTATTGCGGTTAGTATACACCGAAGGGTAATCAAGTTCTACCCGTATACTTTACATTGTCCCGTTCTAGATAACCGAAGCAAAGGAAAAAGCAAGAAGTTTTACGAGTTCGCGACGGTATCTCTGACGCGTTCGATATAGGGAATGGGGTGTTTAATTAAACAAACAAAACAAAACAAAACAAAAAAAAACAAAAAAAAATCACGTATATATAATATCCAACGATAAATGATATTACATGTTGAGGGACACCGTCGCGACCATATATGTAGCTCCATGAATCGCGATGCTCCATATGAGTCACACAATTTAATTAACTATTAACAATAGAATTCTAAAGATATTGAATCTATTTTTAAACGTGGACGCATAAGAGAAGAAAGAAGAAATAAAGATCCATATTTTGCTATTGATTGGGAATCGATATGATTCTGTATCTACAATAACGACGATGATCGATAATACGTACCTCAAGATCGATCGTGATATCGATACGACTTCTAGCTGTACGACATTTGTTTTAGAAGAAGTTCGACGTTTATTTTGGCTATTGGCATATTGCTATGTATAGTTGATATAGAGGGTATCGTGCGGGATTTAACAAGTGCCGTGGTTAACGGTGTCGCCCTATGGGCGTTGCTAATGTTTTAGACCATAGGTAGTAAAAACAAAAAGAAGAAAAAAAAAATATCGTGTAGATGAGGAATATTTACGGAAAATGGGGCAAACTTGTATGTGTATACACAAATGTTCATATATTTGTAAGAAAAAAAAAACAAGCAAACAAAGAAACAAGAAAAGAAACAAACAAACAAACGTACAGGCGGAAACTCTCTTTTTTTGTTTTATAATCGAAATACGTGACTTCGTAAAAAGTCAAAAGGTCGTAATTTCATACACGCAGGTCGTTTAGAACATTGACGATTAGAACGATACGTCGGTGCGTCAAAGGGCCAAATTTATTTCGTCCGGTTAACGATCACGTATCGTTCCGTTTCTTTTTTCAGAGGAGAGAAAAAGGAGCTGAAAGGGAACAAGTAATTGCGCGATGAAACGAGTCTAGGAAAATTGCGGTTCCTATCGGACGACTCAAGGATATACTACTACTCCCTTTTTGCTCTTTGCTGTGGTCTAGTTGACCGTCGTAAATTAACTGTATTTAAGATTAGATCTCAAGATGAAAATGTATGCAAGGCCTAACTACTACTATGTAGATTGTAAGCCTCGTCGTCTGATCAGAAAAATACGAACGAAATGAGCGAATATATATTATAAACGAATCATTCCTCGATGCTGTATATCGAAGTACTACGATAATGTAATGCGTTATATTACTCGTCTGAATCCTCGTAAAAGAATCCCATCGTTATGTATCATATTACCATGTACCCGTGTGCGAAGAAACGCGTTGTAAAAGAGTGTTCTGTAAATCGGCGCGTAGAAACAAAAAGCGCACTCACGTATTGTAGGAAATTGCACGCCCTCGACGTCGCGGATGCCTTTTTCGAAGAAAGCCTCATTCGATGTTGAACTTGAAAGTTTTAACACTTGTTAATTAGCTAACTCGTCGCGTTTTGCAATGAAGAAAGAAAATAAAGAAGGGGACTCGTTGCATCGCGATGAACGTAAGAATCGCCGTTAGAATTAAATATCACCGCGTAAATACGTACGACGATCGAAGGGTGGTCGAGCTCGAATGAATTTCTCTCGTTTCGGTCGTTGTAAGAAAATAAAAAAAAAAAAAAAAGAAAAGATACCCGGGAAGCTCAGTCGACACTTTTGAATCTAGATGCGTATAAATTCATGTGTTTACCGAAGCGAGTGAAGCTAGAAGCCCACCTGTATACACAAAATATCCACGCGCGCGCGTATATATATATAAATATATATATATATACTACATATATTTTTATGAACGTGATGAGGTAACAACGCATAGCTTGTAATATCGATTCTAACAACCAACGATTTACCTTGCCCCTCGCGTTCGAATTAAACGGTTGAGCGGCTATAATTTTGCGATAAGTTTTTCTCTCATTTTTTTCTTTCCATCTATTATTTTTTTTTTCTTTCTCTCTCTCGTGTCCTTTTCTTTTTCTATTCCTCACTCACCCCTTTTTAAGTTAAGGCGTAATCATCTTACATACGAAAATTGAGGTCATTTTGTTTACAGCCTACGGAAGCGCATATCCGTAGTGCACTTGCTTAAACAGTTCTGTTATTTCATTATACATATACGAAATGAAGTTCGTTGCCCAATTTAAATGTACTTTTAATCAATCAATTTTGAGTTATAAACTGTTTCTCTTTCATTCGTGTATACTTTATGCATACCTTCACCTTCCTTAATACTATTAGCATGTAAGATATAATTCAGCAGTGTCATATTTTCATCACAATATGCAAATTCATAATCATTGCCATCTTAATTTCAAGCAGAGGGAATTAATTAAATGTATTTGAATAAAAAATGGATGTACTCACCTTGTAGAAGACATCTGGGACATACTGTTTATCTGTTGATTCAATTACATAGCCCAACTCTGGAGCATCTTTCGTAGGAACCAAGCAGCTATCTCGAACCAATGCCATGCATTGATTGGACACTTGATAACCTTCCATATGAATTTGATTTTTCTCATCACCTACGATCAATATGTACTATTTAATAATTCAGATTTTTTGTGTATATATATACATATATATTTTTTTGGTGTGTATATATATACATATATACGTCAAAACAAAGCAGTTCGATGCTAGTGACTTACCAGTAACACAAACAGTAACAAACTTTGAACCAAAATAATTATTAGGAGAAAAACGACAAGGATTTGGATATTTGTTTTGGAAATACCCAGCCATAATACATTCTTGAGCAGATAAAAAGTGACTTTCTATATTTCGAACGTGTTTTACCTGGATAAATTAAACTAATGCTATTAATTAAGGACTTTAGTTTATGAGAAAGAAAAGTACAGGTTAGTCGCAGATAAATTTACCGTTCCTTTCTTGATATCGTCAACTATAAGGTCTGTAAAGATCCATCCAACTCTTTTTAAATTAAGTAAATGAGCCAATTCATCCACTACCACTTCTTTTTCATCCGGTAAAAGTCGTATAGAATTTTTTGTACTTTCCTAAAATAATTATAGTTACATTGTAGATTACAAGAATGCTTGTAGATATGATAGTTTTAATATTATTTATTTCTGTTAAAGTACCTGTGGCGGCTCGTAAATAGCCGCGACAACAGCTCTAATGCCTAATGGTACGTCTGTATGTATTTCGTATCTTCCGTATAAAAATCCAATACGTTGATGACCGGTGCTGCGCCAATAATTAAGAAAGCGTTCAACTAAGCTTGGATTTTCGAACATAACGTTGTCCACGTGACGATAAGTTTGTCGATTCAGGGTAATAGAGCTTGGTTGGCATTTGCTACATATACCTCGTGGCCAAGGTGGATGATCTTTACAACCAGTTTTTATACGGCAGTTTATGTCTTCTAATTGTATAAACTTCCCCCTATAAAATATTTAAAGGTTGTATATGGAATATTATGTAACATAGAGCTGAACATACCTATCAACTCCAGCAGTGAGTTTCCTGAGATACGAATGAAAAGACAAATGTTTTATATTTTGTTCCTTAAGATAAGCTTCATCAAAAGGTTCTAAAGGGGTACAATGAACACAGCATCCATTTGCACCATGTCTACACCTATTAAACGAATTACAACATATTTAATATAATTCTATATACAAAATTTATTTATACTTATATTCACTTACAGTTTTTCATCACGTTTTCTTTGTATTTTACCATCAAGTTTCCATAATTGTTCATCAACGTCTTCCATTGCATTTGATACAGATCGAGAAGCATTGTTAGTATGGTTGCTAGTCTCTGTTTCATCCATTGGTTTTGTTTCTAGTATAGAACAAAGTTAATGTAACATTAAGTTCAAGTAATAAGAAAAATTAAATGAAGCAATATAATTAAAACCTTGAGAAATATCAATGTTGGCAGTACTAGTTGAGGGGGTACTCCACAACTGTGTACTACTCTGGGGAGCCAGATATAACATATCTCCATGAGAAAGATGTGCTCCTGAAATTGTTCTGTTATGAGAAACTGGAAGTTCATTTTTATGATTTCGTTCCTTATAGAGTCCAAATCCAAAAGTATTCAATTCAAAGGTTTTAGAAACCTAAAATTTTGAAAAATAAATTAATATCTACATGATTATAAACTGTTGTTCCATGATGTTAAAAGGACAAACCTTATCATACAATTGAGAAATTGTATCAGACAGATTTACATCTATACGCTTTGTTCCTTCTGAACATTGTACACGTAAGGTCTGTAAACAAATAAATATCTATAATCAAAGATTCATATATATTATATTTCACACATTTCAACATTATATTTACACTTCAATTTAAGTTCATTATAGTACATTTCAAGCATTATAGGATGGTTGTGTGTCAATAACTCCATAAAAGTATTAACATTTCTTGCAATAATATTTATTTGTTAAGTAGAAATTAACTTGTATAAAAATTTTATTTACAACAAAAAATACATACATAATAATATCAGATAAATAAATATGAAAAAACATTATTTGGTGTAAGAAATATTGTATGGATATAATATTTCAATATATATTTGCAATTTATTTATAAACATAGAAACTTATACAGAAAACTAAATATTCAGTTATGAAAAACAAATATTAGAGCAATATTTATTACGAAAGGCATTTATTAAATTAAATTTTCGATACAGTATGTTTTTTAGTGTATCATCATTGTAAATTTTTAAAAACCATAAAAGGAAAACAAAGGAATAAAATTAAGGAATAAGATATCTGGGAACTTTTAGTAAGTTACACGTTACTACACGAATTGTAAAATTTTCGAAATTTCTGAAACGAATGACCTATTTTTTTAATAAGACGTTGTTCCGTTTCAATCAAGCGGTCTATAGGGATTAATTGGTTGAGGTTAATCATTTAACAGTAGGGTAACTTACAATTTGCCTAGACTTTGACATTTCGCCGGTCTCAATGAAGCATCAGCTGTTCAATCCGTGTTTAACTTGCTCGCTCGTAACGTAACACAGTATTGCTAAAATCCCTAGTAAGTGAAAGAAAATTGTTGAGTCAACATCTAGTATCCTAACCTCTTTGCATGATTTTGCAAATATCAATAAAATATTGCAAGATATGGTGTTTTTCCATCACTTTCGTTATCGTGTCGGTTGTTTCCCTCTTTAAAATTCCTTTACACCCATGATGTGTAAAATTTACGATTTAACGTCAACGAGAGATATTTGCTCACCAGTAAAATTTCAGTAGAATTTCAGCGATCGCACACTATTCTTCTAACGTTAGCAGGCGATAGATTTACAAACGCGGAACTTCGAATACAGATTAGGTAAGTTTCTGTTTAAAAAAATAATGTTATTACACGCTTTTCGATGTTGTATGTATGCACCCTATTTTCCCCACACGAACGAACACGAGAGCAATGTCAGTTATTAACTTCTTAATCCGTACAAAGATAAATTTGGCAGCCAGATGTTGCAATCTTATTTTATTTTTCTTGTTTATTTTCTCCTCCTTTTTCTGTGGTTGTGACTTTATAATGCGAAAAAAAACGGAACGCGTCTCCTGTGTTTTTTGAGTCACCCCGTATTTGCTGAGTAATGTCTTCCCCTGATATTCGAAACTGTTTCGTGTTATAGTATTGGCTCTCTTGCATTTATTTTCCCAACACTTTCACTTACGCGGATTTCTTTTGAATGTCAAAAAACAGCACGCGACATAGGTGACATTGCGAAATAATACGATGTATATCCGTGCTATTTCATTTTAAATGGTTGAATTATAAAGATGGGAATCGTAGAACAGCGACACAGGTTGTTGAACCGATCGTAAATTGGTATCCGGTCATGGCCACGGTGGCGGTGGTTGCCAATTACCAGGTGATCGTCTTCGATTATAAATAAAATAAACATTACTGTTTTATCTTTGGTTTAATTTTATAACGGTTATTACAAAGATGTACGATGAAAGGGGACGACTAATTCGTTAATCGTTGGATTATGAGATAGAAAATAGAAGAATAGTATGGTTATCGAACTAAGATCAGTAACTTATTTGACTGATAAGATTTTTATGTATTTAGATCTCCAGGTTATTTTTTAACTATGAAAGATTAAAAAGTAGTGGATTAATGTTTAAGCTAAATTTTCTTGAGAGAATATACATGTATGTATATTATAGTGTACGAAAAAAATACCAAGTGTTGTATTTTGTACAGGAATTTATATAAATCTTGCGTACCATGAAATGAATAATATCCGTGTATCAATTGTCATTTTCATTCACATGTTTTTATTATTTTCTTTTTTGTAAATTAAAACAGCATGTATTATATCTTCCAATAAAAACAGGATTTCATTCTTAAAAATAATGTGCATATTTTATTCTAAGCTAATAAATATTAATATATGATGTATTTGATCGAATATTTTGGTTTAGGTTATATTACCTAAATGTTAGGTTATAGCACGGTTATACTGCACGGTCATACAGGTTTCGAAACTCCAATAGAGGGGATAAGGCTCTTAGGCGACCAGAAAATGTTTCTCAAGTAAGGCGCTTCAATCGATTTGTTGAACTTCGTCATGCAGCGCGCCCTGTACCTGCAATTTGCAACACGACCGTGTCTGTAATTGAACTTTATTCTATTATATAAATTTACATTTATGTAAATAACATTCTTTTGCACTACATGAAATACTGTATATTAATGAAATTGAAGAAGGTTATGGAAAGTAATTTAGCTTCTATTCTTCAATGGTAAGGTGGCGTTAGATGCAAAAGTATAACAGTCAGTCTCAGCGCTATGGTCTCGATGGACAGCGGCCGATTTGTAAAGTATCCCTCTCGATATTAGGAGTCTTATCCCCACCACAGGAGTTTCCAACTTGTGTTTACGATCGTCCAGCGTGGACAGTTTCATCCAGTTTCGTTTATGTTTTGAATATGATATATGTATGAGTGTCTAGAGTTGTTTATATGTTCATGTTCATTAGTATTTGATACATATGGTGGATCATATAATATCAGATAAACAATTATAACTTGAACAGAATTATAATTTGAAAATGAAGAGATCACACTCAAAGACGAAAGAGACGAGAGAAGATTATAGGCATTCGAGAGATTCCGATCGAAGCCGAGATCGAGATAAAACTCGTGAGCGTAACCGTGATCGTGATCCAGAACGTGATCGAGATCATTATTATTATGACAATAGGAATAATAGAAAGAATGTTTCTCATAGGAGAAATCGTGATTTCGAAGAAACCAATAGAGAAGAGCGGTCATACGAACGGCACAAATTAAGGAAAGTAAAAGATCATCGGGAGGCAAAGGAAAATAAAAAGAAGCCAGAAAGGAATAAAATTACAGATAAAGAAATGGAAAAAGAAGAAACAAATGCTTCGGACGAAGCAAGACAAAATCGAACAGTTGAACTTTTAACATCAAGAACAGGTGGTGCTTATATACCACCTGCAAAGTTACGAATAATGCAAGCTGAGATTACTGATAAATCAGGAGCTGCATATCAACGCATTGCGTGGGAAGCCCTAAAAAAATCTATACATGGTTATATTAACAAAGTTAACGTCAGTAATATTGGACTTATAACTCGAGAACTTTTAAAAGAAAATATTGTTAGAGGTAGAGGTTTGCTCGCTAGATCTATCATACAAGCTCAAGCAGCATCACCAACCTTTACATCTGTTTATGCAGCCCTCACTGCAATTATTAATTCTAAGTTTCCGAATATAGGAGAATTAATATTAAAACGTCTAGTAATACAGTTTAAACGTGGTTTCAGAAGGAATGACAAACCTCTGTGTATATCTTCCGGGACATTTATAGCGCATTTGGTAAATCAAAGAGTGGCACATGAGATTGTGGCTTTAGAAATTTTGACTTTATTAGTGGAGACACCAACAGATGACTCGGTAGAAGTAGCAATAGCATTTTTAAAAGAATGCGGCATGAAACTAACAGAAGTTTCTAGGAAGGGTATTGAGGCTATATTCGAAATGCTAAGAAATATATTACACGAAGGACAATTAGATAAACGAGTTCAATATATGATTGAAGTCATATTTCAAGTTAGGAAGGATGGATTCAAGGATCATGAAGCAGTTCCAGAAGAACTTGATCTGGTAGAAGAAGAGAATCAATTTACTCATTTAATAACATTAGATGAAGCAACAGATTCTCAAGATATATTAAATGTATTTAAGTTTGATGCAGAATATATTAATAATGAAGACAAATATAAAGAATTAAGTAAAGAAATACTAAATTCAGATGTCAGTGGGTCAGAAAACGAAGAAGAAGATGACGAAGAAGAAAGTTCTGATGAAGATAGTACTGCCGTGGCAGAAGGGAAAGAAGACATAATAGTAGATAATACAGAGACAAATCTAACTGCACTCAGAAGAACAATATATTTAACGATACATTCATCGCTTGATTTTGAAGAATGTGCACACAAATTAATGAAAATGCAACTAAAACCTGGCCAAGAAACTGAACTCTGTCATATGTTCTTAGATTGCTGCGCAGAAATGAGAACATATGAAAAATTCTTTGGATTGTTGGCTGGTCGGTTTTGTGCCATTAATAAGATGTATGTCACGCCATTTGAGCAAATTTTCCAAGACTCATATCATACAATACACCGTCTAGATACAAATAAATTACGTAATGTGTCAAAGTTTTTCGCTCATTTACTATTTACTGATTCTATATCGTGGGAAGTATTATCTTGTATAAAATTAACCGAAGAGGATACAACAAGTTCCAATAGGATATTTATAAAAATTTTGTTTCAAGAACTTTCTGAATACATGGGACTATCTAAACTTAATCAACGTGTGAAAGATGTTACGTTAAAACATGCATTCGAAGGGTTATTTCCCAGAGATGACCCTAAAAACACACGTTTTGCAATCAATTTCTTTACATCCATTGGCTTGGGTGGTCTCACAGACGATTTAAGGGAACATTTAAAATCTCATCCAAAACCTGTCATAATTCCGGTATTAGAACAAAAGAGTGAGAGTGCTTCTGATTCTTCTGCAGATTCTTCTCTTTCTAGTTCAAGCGAATCATCGTCATCTTCAAGCTCTTCAACTAGTTCAAGTTCTAATGATTCTGATGTATCTTCGGATGAAGATGTGAAAAAAGGAAAGAAAAAATCGAAGAAAGAACAAAGAAAGAAACAAATGACGAAAGAAAGTAAAAAGAAACATAAGAAAAAAGAGAAAGCTAAGAAAATGAAAAAGGTCAAATGAAATTTGTACATAAAAAAATTAAGTGATAAATCTTTTATAGCCTCAATGTACATTTTCAGATTTGTTTCTAGCTTTACCAATATAGTTATGGTTAGATTGCGGATAGCTCTTACAGTCTAATTAATATGGTAGTAGAGCCTCATTATTACGTATGTACATATGTTCTCATAATATTTTTTAAACTGAATAAATATATTTTTACCAATAATTTTATATGTATTTAATCTAGTATTCGGATATACAGTTACATTCATTATATCAATGTCTATGACATTACAAACATCTTTTTTTTTATTACAATTTTATTTATTGTACATCTACTAAATCTTCTTATAGCAATAAAGAATGTATGATATAAAAGATAAAGGTAAATGGAAAGTTTATAAATAAGTATAAGAAAATAATTTTCATTTTGTGTGAAGTTTTTTAAATGATTTTAAGAGAATTTAACATCGTATAAAATCTAACTTATAAAATTTGTACGATCTATTTCAAAATAACCTGTTAATTGTAAAATTTGTTATAAACGAATTCTAAGAAATTATTTCCTGTAACTATATTTCGTTTCTTAAAATAATACAATTTTGTTCCAAGAACCGCTTTTGCACATTAGCTAGAGGGGCAATAAATAATATTTATACCAATATATTTATACAAAATTTCCTTCTGTTTCATTCGTACAGATTACCCAAAAAATATTACCTAAAATACAAATTTATGTTATTTATTATGAATATTAAATTTTCTTATTTGTATAATTTTACCAACACCGACACAATGAAGGCGTCAAGTGTGCACTGCTCATTAAGTTCGTCCTGACAATGAACGCAGACTATATACACTTCTATCCGTGTATGTATATAGTGTATAGTAACAAAAATAACCCCTGTATTCAAAAACAAATCAATAACGGTCTTCGCTACAATTTGAAAATAATTTGGAAACATTTATATATATTCTATACATAATATACAGTTACATTATATAAAAATATAATCAAATAGAATTTATAAACCAATGTTTATCTCCATTAAAAAGAAAGTATTTAGTATTTCTGCAGCTTTTTGGAGAAAGTGTTGAAAGAACAGTCGTTTCAGAGAAAAATGCCGTGCTATTTGAAAAAAAGAAATATACTCCTAGAAACCTAGGTCATTGATGACCCACGTTTTTCTAAGTTTTTTAAAACGATTAAAATACGGTAAATTTCACGGGCTAACAAATTTTTAACAATGTAAATGATTTATATAACATTTTCAGAAAAAATAGGCAAATACAATATAATACTTTGCAAAAATTATTTTTTATGGTACAGTATATTTCAATCTATTGTGACTCCCAGTGAAAAATATATAAAACTGTGTGTGGCAGTCAACCAATGTGTTCAAATGCGACTTTTGGAGCATTAATGTATTGTGTTATTGGCCGTGATGCCGGTAGGCAGGCGCTGCCTTCGCGCGATGACCCTCTTACCTCTTTACCGTTTCTTCCTGGCAAGTACGACTACCGCGCCGTGTCTCCACACTGGTCTCTAACTCTGGCGAACATTTCGCCGCGATCAGTTGCATTTGCTAGCCAGTAGCTATCAAGCAGGAGGTGTACATCTCATTTGTGCTGTATCATCATCCAATACCAATTTTGGTTGGATCATTTTGACGTACCAACGTCAAGTGATCCTACCTCTTACTCCTTTGATCGATTACCTTTCTATTATCCCTAGTTGATATTATCCTGATAATCTATCCACCTGTTAATAGATTATCGTCAATGAAATATCGTGAATGAAAACAAGAAGATAGGTAAGACATTTTTTAATCGCTTTCTAGTTTCTTTACTTAGATTCTCGCTTATTAGTTAACCCTATTAGTTCGTTCAAATTTCATCTAGTTATTTTTAAGCTTATATTTAATTTAGCTTTTAAACGTGTATTTTTAGCTTTACATTTGTGTTTTGTATGATGTATGATATAGAGATGTAGATAATTTGCGTTAGAAATGTGTGGAAATTTTAAGTAGTATATATACACGTATTTGATCGGTATCAAACTTTTGACAGTGTTTTGTTTATCATATATATGTGAGGATCTTGAAAGAATATCGCGTTTGTAAAAGCCGCGTAATCAATGAGTTTGAACGTGTTCATGCCAGTCCGTCATGTATTGCTGATTCATCTCAGGATGATGATATATTGAATCTATTATGTGTAATCATCGAGTATGAAAAGTACGTGATTAAAATCTCTCTATTTTTATAATTTCACTATCCATTCATCGAACATATACAGGATATATATATATATATATATATATATATATATATATATATATATATATCCTGTATATATATATATATATATATATATAGTAACTATCAAATTATTATAAATAAATTCCTTATCGAGTATTGTATCTGAATATGTTACTGCAATAAATATGGCTTAAAACAGCATTAAGTATACTTTTTTTTATGTACGAATATGAAAAATAGGAATATGAAAAATTATTTCTAGCGTACTAAGAACTGTACGTCAGCTATCGGATAGTAACTTGCCAACAAGTTTTTATTACAAAATTTACATATCAAGTGATTCGATAAAAACATAAACGAATAAATATCGTCATAGATTTACGTATGTTATATCGGTCGTGAAAAATAACAATAAGATCAGGTGGTCTAATATTTTTAGCCGGTAGTGTAAGTGTGAATTGATCTTGCGCACACTGTGCGCTCCATCTAATGCGGGATGAGAAAAGTGTCAGCCGCGAAACAAGGCTTCTAAACTTGTCTATCAAAGTGAATGACTTCAGTTCTATAGGGCAATCAATATACATATTTAAGTACGTTTTGTACTTGTTACGTCCATTAGAGCGAGTATAAGAAGATGCGTGTAGGAAGATTTAAGCAATGTTCGAAGTTCAGCGATTTACGAGACTCGTTCAGGACCATGACTTTTCTCACTCGACTGTGACAAAAGCTGAAGCGTCGATTTAATTAGATGGTTTTTTTGATTGGTCGGTGATTTTGTACTGACCAATCAGATTCGATTTTCATTTGTTTGACGCGATAGCGCATTCTCGATCATAAGATACGATAAGATCTTATCAATGATACGAAAGTTTACGCGGGAAATATACACCGATCGAACAATCTATGAAATAGTTATTACTGGTCGCAGATTTTTGCGTAAATTTATATTTTTATAAATACAAGTAAAGAAGTAGAATTTAGATAGAGATCTGTTTCGCCTACTTAAAAATCATTGGCGTGCTCTTTACAATGAACATTTAATGTATTTTTGCATCTTTAAATTTCGCATAAATGTATACAAATCTGCAATCCGATTATTATTAACTCTGCCGTTCTTCTCGTTTCTGTATGATTCGAAATTAACATTATGTTTCAATAGAAGTTATTAAAATATAGCTAGCTTTTAGATATTTGATTTTAGTATTCAATGTAATGTTACTACTTCTTGTGTATTCTACGTGTTTTATGAATAAAGTATTCCAAAAGAGGAAGATATCTGAAAAGATACAAACACGAAGACCAAGTAAGGAGAACAACAGAGTTAGATAAAGGATTTGTACTTACTTCTTTATGTACTTGCTGATATTGGAATTATTTATTAGTTTTTTTTTTTTTTAATGAAATCTCGTTTTTTTGAAATAAGCATTTTTATCCGTTTCTGTTACAGTTAGGCAAGATGGAAAACGCGGAAGATGTGAAGACAACCGTGGAATTATATATCTATGACCTTACAAAGGGCATCGCCTCTATGATGTCTAGACTCGTCATCGGTAAATTAAAATATCTCTTAGGCAAGTGTGATGCATGGTGTTTTGGCATCGAAATATAACAAAATGATGAATGATTATTACCAAGAAAAATATGAATTAGTGGCCTCGTTCGTACCACCTAGGCCGTGTTGTGCGTTATTTAAAGGTACATTTCAGCGTCTTCCTCTAGTTCGTATGTGCGTGGTAAACAGGAACAACTAGGTATCTTTGAGCCATAAATATCAAAAACGACATACGCAAAATCCGATTCTCTATTTATTAAAAATCACACAATCACACGGATCACAATTGAATGATGTAACCGATGACTACATCGATGAATAATTTATTGTCAATGATTCTTCAATGAATAATTTATGAATGAAAATATTGCTTAGGAAAACTAACAATTAACGATTATCAAGATATTTTATGTTATTAATACGTGACTAGTGGATTTTATAAAATTACAGTAGTATAAGTATTCTATTAGTTTAATAATTGCAATAATTAAAACTTTTCTTTTGTTTCCAGTGAAGTGTATTAAGCTTGTAACGAGCTCCGTATTCTAAAAAGGTCTGATCGAATATTAAAATTTACAAATTTCCTTTATAGTTGGGTTATTAATAACGAATAAACGATCGAAGCAAATTTGACAAATACGGCAAAAGTTATCTTAGAATAGAGGAATTAAAAACTGTACCGTGCAATCTTAGGAATCGAAGGAATTTAAAGAGGAACAATCATAGAAATGAAACGAATCGTAGGGCAAAGGTAACTTGGCACAGGCGTGATCGTCATTGGGACCGTCATTAGATTTGTTGTTTCGTGTGATCTTAATTTATTCTAAATTTGGGATACTGAGTACATCGCTGGGAGAACATTTATAGTCAACATTCTCGTTGTTTTCAAATTTATACGCCTATTACCTCTCATTATTTTCCTCGTTATATTATTATTTCTTTTGCTAACTGTTCTTTTTTTTATATAAATTATGATTGTTCATTATTCATTGTTTTTCAGTAAAATTAAGTTCGTGTCATATTACAAACAATCTTCTTATTATCGCACAATCTCATACTACGTTGCTGATGAGGCTGACGATAAGATGTAATATCCAACGAGGAATTATCAATGGAAAGTAAGGTGAAACAGAAAGCTCGAAGAATCTATTTGAAGAAAATTTGGGCGCATGTCGCGGTACAATGCGGAAGTAACGAGAAGAAGGAAGGGAGAAAGCGCTCGATTCGAACGAAATTCCACGGAAAAGTTGTAAAATACAAGATACGTACACGTGTCTCCGCGAGGCGTTTACGTCGTGTATCCAAGATTCGTTCGCCACTCACGATCAGTCGCCGAGCTTGCGGATCTATTTTCAGAAGCCACTACTTGTAATTGTTCGCGAGCTTGGTATTTCACACTGCACGCGATTCTCCTTACAAACAAACAAATACGCGGTTTGTACTCCTGTCTACGCAGAGTACTGGAAAAACGAATCGTAAGAAGGAAGTTCAGAGACTGAAAGCGGGAATGAAAAATGTTTAACGTTACGTTTTGCAGATGTAGCGTGAAAATAATAAAACGGAGGCCAGACAATGCGGAATAACAACAAAGGAGAATAATGATGTTCGTTAAATCGAGTAAAAGAGCGCGAAACAGTGAAACGAAATTCATTTTGCAATTTATTTCTCTTTCGTTAGTCGATCGATGTGTAAACGTATCGCAGTTACGGATCACAAATATGTTCATCGTTTCGTACTATATTTCGTTCTTCGAATTTCTTCGATACTTGTCGAAACTTCAGGATAATTAATCGAGTTAGAGTTAAACGGATTATTAAATATTTTTCATATTTATCGCGATAGGTTCGTAGGCTACTATGTTAGGAAACAAAGTTTGTTTCTCTTTATTTGACTTTATTTAAAGTTTGTTTCTATTTGACATAAACGAAATATCAGTGTTACGTAATAATTTCAAAGAAATATACTTCGTTTAACTATATTTAACGTATTGGAAGTTTGTTCTTAAATTAACGGAAAGTCAGCGAGGATTAGTTAGGATCGGTGAAACGTTGCATAATCTCTGAAAGTGGTGAATTGTCGGGCCGGACGGCTGTAGCAGCTATTTCTCGCGGTTATTTCACCACGACGACCCTCCCAGAAACGCGTTGCAATAAGATAATCGCGGATGTGCTTAGCTATTCCCGCGATGAGAAACTAGGTCGAAGGAGACTCGAGCCGACGATTACGAGCCCGAACCTCGTCCAAGCAAACTGAGATTGTACTTTTACGAAGCGAATTTACGCGGCAAGGACTCGGCGCGATATTATCGTATCGCACGAAGAGTTCGTTGGTCCTTGAGCAGTATTATTTACCGCGATCTACGAATTCGCTTGGTCATATCGATGCCAAAACACAAGTATCCTTGCATCGATGCAACTGATATCGTAAATTCTGTCGCTGATACAAAACTAACTTTATGCAGCGCGTAAATTAAAATAACGATTGATTTTTTTATCTTTCTCATTACCAAGGCATATTATAGTAAAAAAGATTCTTAAAACTATTTCCTATGTCATCACTTTTTACAATACTTATACGTATTTGATCTGTCGTTGCACGTATGGCTTTTCTAGATGTGTACTCACCAGCACCGTTTTTACCGATAACTATTCACCGATACCAGGCTCGATCGACGACGGCTTTAACCGATAATAATAGCAACGATGGAACAGCAATGATTCATACAGAGTTTAAGCAATTGTTTACAGCGAGCCCGAGCCCAAGTACGAGTTCGGTTTAGAATATTAGGGTATTATCATTAAATATTACGTCAGTGTGCGATCAGTCTTGTTCACCTAGGGAAGACGTATCTCGATCGTTATTGTTATCGGTTAATACCCGTCGTCGATTAAAGCTGTTGTTGGTGAAAATTGTCATCCATCGAGTCCGGTGTCGGCGAACCGTTCCCGGTAAAAACAGTGTGGATGAAATCTGTGTCGGCGATCTCAACGAGACCCGTGCTAAAATTATCAAAATATGACTGTACTAATTTCGATGTAATATTAGCATAACTAGGCCATTCCAAACACTCGCAATGCAAGACTTCTAATGTTCTAACTGTCCACCTAACGCGTCCACTGCGTAAATTTTGCACGCAAGTCGACGAAAGATATCGCGACGTCCATAAATAATTTTATAAGTGAAAAGTCACGAAATCTTGCGGAGAAGCTTCTTAGAATAATTCACGTGCAAAGATGGAGATGGAGAATTCTATAACATAGGCGTACATTACGCACAGAGAAATCTGCAAAGCGTCGGAGTATGGCATAGATGTTAATAAAAATTCGATCAGCGCTAGAGGTACCGAGATAATTTGCATGCATATTTAAAACAAAATTCGTTTGTTCGTAGAAAACCGAATACATTAAGATAAATTCTATAATCGATAAATGAATACCGATAATAGAAAACATTGTTATCCACGCGTAGGTCAACACGTAGAGGGTATATGGCACACGGCGATCGTTGCTTACGGAAGAGAATACTTCTTCGGCCCATCCGGAATTCAAACAGCTCGGCCCGTGAGTATATCTCTGCATAATCATAGAATTATTTACAAAGGAAAAATGACGAAAACAACGTTCTCGAAGCGACCTTCTCGAATAAAAATATTACCAATTGATCGATGAATATCCACGTGCACGATACGAACGATTAAGCGTTAAGTTACTCAAAATGCATCTCTCCGTCGTCGAAATGGTGACCTATCGGGCCACGCGCTAGTAGTAGTGGCGAGTCATTCTGGCCATACGATACGCTAGACACGGAGTGGGTACTAAATTTGGTCTGGTTGAACCTAAAAATAATTCCCTCAAGCTTTACTTCGCTCTCTTTCACTCCTCTCTCTCTCTCTCTCTCTCTCTCTCTCTCCCTTTCTCATGGCTCTTTTCCATCCCATGGCCCTATCGTCTAGATTTTACGAAGACGAAAGCTATCGGTAGGTCTCTTCTCGGCTCGGCAGAGGATCGATCCGTTAAATCTTCTGCTGGTAGTCGTGCATAACGCTGCTCGTCGATCTTTCAGCGCACGAAAACAAAAAACAAAAAATGCTGGCATCTCGTGAAAGCCTCGGGTTTCCACCGTCTATATTTAGCAACGGATCGAAACGTACTTGAAACGAGCCATGTTTTCAAATTCAAATTTCTCAACCCGAGATTGGAAGTGGAAATCGAGTGCGCGAAGTTGATCGAGTGCTGGAAACTAACTGTAAGTTGCGCAAATGTGATCGAGAAGTTGGATGCGAAGATAGATCGACGATCTATCGATCGAGTTTAATGTTCGATCGCGCATCGTTGCCCGTTCGTTTCTCCTCGTTCGTCGTTCATCGCGCATCGTTTTGCTTCACTGCTGAACGACCGAACGACCGAACGAACGAACGAGCTACTCGACCGTCGTTAAACATCGACGCGACCGTTACTGCGGTAGACGATCAGCTGGCAGGTGTTGTTCGATGTGCACGGTAGACACGACGTCATAAGTAAAAGCAAACCGAAAACAGCGACGACGAAGAGCGTGCGCGCTGCCTGCCATGCGAACTCGAATATCGTTCGTTTATCTTGAGTTACGGTTGCCGGCTGCGTGGCGTCGAATCTCGAGGTGCCGCGACGCCAGTTCGTATTCGAGTGGTTCCTTGACGAGAAAACGGTTCATCGCGCTCTTACCGATTCCGGTGTCCCATTGATCTTCCGCTTCTATCTCTCCATCAGACGCGACATCGTTCTTCTCGCGCGACTCGACCAGCCGCAAAATAGTTTTAGTATCCTTCCAACGAAAGCAAACTCCAGTGTTTCCTACTATTTACGGTGATTATTATCATAACGGAGGCGTTCGCCGCTAACTCGGTTAACTTAATTTCCAATTGATCGTTTTCTTCGTGTCAATCGTGATAACTTGTATCGTTTATTTTTCACTCGCTTTAATAATTCTACATATGTATTTGTAATTAGTCGGATAGTTGGATAGATAGTCGACGTACGGATATCTCGCGACAATTCACGTACATACGTTAGGTTCGTTTCAATATCCATTCGTTGAATTTCGTTCGATTATGAAATTTGTTCGAGAGGCATCGCTTCCTGTTGATCTTTCTCTTTGCGCCACTTTCGTTGCGTCTTCCGTTCTCTTTTTTTCTCTCTTTTATTTGCCACATTCTTTCCTACGTTCTGCTGCAGAATGCAACACCGATACGCTAGCCGTGGGCGGTTATTTTAAGAGTTTCTTACAGGGAAGCGCAAGTTTGTCGTGCTTCTAAAATTACGTGCGCGCTAATGCCAGAGGGGGTGGAGGCGCACTCACCGCTGAGCCGGCTGTCGAAAAATTGACATTGACGCGGTTTTCACCAATTTTTTGTTCATCGGCCATCGCACGCGGTTAATTTCACTCTCTATTTCAGGGTGGCACAGTGTTAGGGGAGCCGCACAAAGTGGAAAGAATCGGCGAGACATATCTGCCATATTCCGTCTTCTTCGAGTACATAAACGGCTTGGGAGTGTCTACGTTCGCGTGAGTTATCATCGAATAAAGTAGAATTTAAATAAATCAATAAGAATAAGAAATAAGACAAATTAATTCGTTATTTATTACATTGTCTGATTGATTTTACGATCTTCCAAATAATCAAATACGGTACAACTAGATACAAATAACAAATAGCGTTCATTTTATATCGTTGTATCATTAATTAAGATTAGAATGCTTTTTACCTTCAAGTATAAAAGAAAACGCGTAATCTTATGACCACACGCTTTTGCGAACTGCTACTTATGATTTTTTATTTACAGTTATATTTACTATGATTGTTATCTGTTGTTAAATTACAGCCCGGGTACTTACAACCTCTTCAAACATAACTGCAACAGCTTCACGAACGAAGTCAGTAATTTTCTAGTGGGTCAAGATATTCCCAAGTACATCCTAGATCTGCCGGAGGAAATACTACAAACGTACGAATTATTATCCGTTAAATTTGATGCTTTCCTTTATTTTTCTCTTAATTTCCATTTCTTATTAAAGTTTAAATCGTTTTAGACCGATTGGACAACAGATTGGAGGACTCATAGAAGGTTTGTGCAGTAGCGCGAGTAGAGCATTTATAGTTGATCCAACATTCCTTGAACCAAGAAATCATAGAGAGGTTTCGCCGGAATTTCAACTTTTAAACGAGGCTATCGAGGAAGCAAGGTAAAACGCTTTTCGCGTCACGTTTATATTAGTTTTCGTTTCTTTTCTTTTCTTTTCGTCGCCGTCTTTAGTACGATGTAACTATTATGGCAGATTAAATTCAATCGCGCTAGAAGAAAGAAGAAACGAGATCAACGAGAAACTCGCGAAGAAAGATAGAAAGAAAAAGAAGAAGAAGAAGGAGAAGAAGCAAAAAGGAAGCAGGGATAGTGGTGCGAGCGATAGCAATAGTACCGGGCCCAGTAATTGTACGCACATGGCGGAAAGTGAAAGTATATCGATTTCGTAAAATAAGATACACGTGTTTCTCAACCGTCTTGTATATTTCATTTACTTTTTCTCTTTATCGGTATATATCGTCCTCGTACGAATTTTAGGTGCTATAAGCCTGAGCGAAATGCAAGCTTCGAACGGCGGGAGCACGGAGGTGCTACCATCGGAGAGAGTGATGCAGATGGAGGAAGAAGAGAGAAAGGAACTGGAAGAAAGGAAACGTCATCGAGATCCTCCCATCGTGTTTAAGGACTCGGTGGACATCAAAGAAGAGTACCAGGCGTTAGTCGAGCTGCTTGACGGGAAATTGAACGAAGAGGAACGCGTGTGCATGGACGAGCTTCGACAATACGTCTTGGAGAACGAGGGTTCTTGGGCACTCGGAGACAATTTTTTAAATTTCGTAGGTAAGACGACGAGAAACGATATTCTTCGTTGTAAGAGTATGTATCAAAGACAATTTGTGCATTTAGGACGAATACTGTATGATAAAGCTCTGACAAGCGACGCAAGGGTGAAATTATTGAACATACTCTCGGTTGCCGCGTTAAAGGACGACGTAATCTTACTGTTGCATCAGGACAGAAGGGAACATATAATTATGAATTACGCTTTTGATATCGATCGTCATCCCGCCGAAGAACAACTTCCTCTTGCACAATTCGTAAGCAAATTAGAATCGTTTGTGCGCATCGATAAATTTAACGAATGTTTAATTTTCAATTATACGTTATAGTTGGCAAACATGTTCGAAAACCTTAGTAGTTCAGAATGGTTGTTGTATATATCGGAATGGCAACATCAAACCCAAAATATCAGTAACATAAGGGTAACGACGAAAGTTGCAGTGCATTCGTTGCTTTCCAATTCGGTTGACTTGCAAATTCGTGGTGCCGCTATTATTCACAATCTTGCCTGCAAGGAGGTAAAAACTGTGGTCTGTATCCTTCCTATCCAATTAACAATTTCCTGTTTCGTTTTTATTACACATCTAATATTCAACGTGAAAAGAAAAACAGAGAGAAAGAAAATCTAACTCTTTAGTGCGCAATTCTAAGATAAAATAACGTGTAGTTCGCGGTGTCGCATAACGAACGCTTTTACTATCACTTTTTAACTAATCCAACAAACAAAGTGACGCTTTCTTTCTCGCGAATAGAAGTGCTGCCTTTATTAATAAATTAGCTGTACTTATAAAGGTATTAAACCGTGAGAGGTACTTTAACCATGTATCAAATTTGGTAACTGATTCACGGACGAGCAACGATATCATCCCAAAAAACAATTCCCTATTATAAATAGCTATGATTCAAGTAATATATAAATACGTTTTCTCGTTGCTCGTTTGTATCTCTATACGTGTATACAATGTTGCGATGCAGTTGGAATTAATGGATACCTATCGAGAGACCGGATACTGTGTTTTCAGAAAATGAACAAAAGCAAAAATCTGCGGCGACTTTTACCAAAAGGCAGCATTTCTAAGGTACTTGTCTGAACATGTATGTATAATTTAACCGCACGTTACGGTAAGTCGTCCATCGCAATTTTACGATTTCATATCCACGAACTGCGCAAAAATGCACATTTTATCAATAGGAATAATACGATTTAAATAACCGTACATTCACCGCCATCATCGTCGTCGTCGTCGTCGTTATCATCCTCGTCATCGTCGTCGCCATCATCGTCGATTTAATTTTGCATTATACATACATCGAATAATCGAAGAAAGCAGCGTCAGTTCGGATATTAATTTATTTATATCTATCCTTTTCGAAGAGCGAGGAAGCGAACCGTTTTTTTTTATTGTTTAGCATTTTCTATCTGTCGTTTTGCAGTCTTCGATGTGTAATTAAACAATCGTGATTTCATTTCAATCGTCTTTCGTTTTATGAAATGCACAGGTGTTCGACGACGTCGCTGTAGAATTGACAATGGCGCTGTTGCAATATTTCAATGGCAGCCCCGCTGAAGAACAGTTGTACGCGTGCATGAAGTCATTGGCACGTTTTACGCAGATCAGCGGCCAAGATGTACCGCAACTTATACAAATGATTGGGCCGGAACCAAACAAGTTTCGCGGAACGTCGGAGAGGATCGACGAACAAATCGATCAGGTTAATAAGAAGTTGCGTTAACGTGACTCGCAATTCGACTCGCATTAATAAAAAATATTGTTAAATTCCAAAATACGATGCTATCGGGAAACAGATTAATCGTGTTATAATTGAATTTTTACATAGAGATTTTATTGAAATTATCTGAATATAGCATATTATTATAATTATTATTAGTAATTGTTGTCATTTAATAATATTATTATTACTATTATTATAATTATATTACCATTAACGAAAATTATAGCTCCCCGTTACTTTCACCTACTTTCTTCGCGCAAAATGAAATTTTGCTCCTTGAAACGACCTTATTGCCCGACTTAACTTGTATCTGTAACTAAAGCCGACGCGATTGACGTTAAGCTGTATTGGACACGGATCAAGCAGCGAAACAAAAATTACGCAAATGCAAAATTACCGAACAACGTAAATAATGTAGCTAAGATATTCTATCAAAGTATAAAATATTACGGTATTAATGGATACTTTACCAAAGTTCAATGCATAAATCAGAGACCCATTAAGGGTCTCCGTAATTAATAAAAAGAAACAGCATGTCACTTTGAATACTTTAAATCCCTTCAAACTTCATCGAATTCATAGATCGCGGTAAAGCAGGAGACAGTGGCAAGATAAATATCGAGCACGTCCTTGAACCTTCCTTTCGTAATTACGATATTAAAAACAATCATGTAAACTGATCGAGCAAAAAAAAAAAAGAAAAAAAAGAAAAGAACAAAGCAAAATAAAATTGCAAATGAAACGCAACGTTAACGCGATGATACTCTTTAATACGTTAAACACACTACGTACGCACATACGCATTTGAATAATAACAAAAGATGTACTTTTGTAAAGTACTTTCATTTCAAACATTAATTTTCATTCAAATACGTTACACCCTTCTAAACGTAAACATGCATATACACATGATCATGTGGCGAGTAGCGCAAGCCATTGATCCAAGTTACACGCTTCTCAACCAGAGAACGTCAGGAATATCTTAGTTCGCACTACGAAACCGTGAACTAACGACGCAATAAAACGTTGGCACCGAATCCCTTTTCCTCCCGATTCTTCCAATTTTCCTTGTTGATCTCCAGCAAATTTGCGTGAAACGCGTAGGCGAATTAACACGTTCTACCTAATTCGCTCGTACGTAAACACCGCTCGTCGTTAAACACAGAGACGTCAAGTATAGGGTACGCGAGTCTGTCCGCCATATAAGATTGGTCATGACCCAACGCCTTTGTCCTTAATTGGTGATTTTTATCAATATATCAACAAGTAACGCACGTGAGCCGAGTGTTACTTAATAATTATAGAATCGCACGAAGATGGGAATTTTGTTGGCGCCAGATGTTTGTCTTAAGATTTAGCAGGAGACACATCAAATGATAACAATTTGGAAGCGATGAAAATATGCTGATAGGGAGGTAGAACCGCGTTTATGCTCGCGGTGTATGAACATAATTGCCACGAGGTGTACGATCAGTGCGTAACACGGCTTCTTCAAGTCAACTGCTTTGCCTTTTCCCTTCCAAAGCAATTCTAATGTTGCTGTGAAGTGATCGAACGTACAAACCCGAATAATTTAACCGGCAGTGTTAAGCATCGGTATCATCGGCGAATATTTTCGAGAATTCTGATTCTTCGCGCAAAGAAATGCCTGCTACCACGAAAGAGTCTATCCCGTTGGAGGAACTTCCGACGTCTAAGAAGGATAACAGCAAATCGAGCTGCTCGATAGTCAAATATATAACGATAATACGTTGGTTGCCAAAATACTCTCGTTTGGATGCCGTTTCGGATCTCGTAGCTGGATTTTCCCTAGGATTAACCTTGATCCCTCAAAGTATAGCATACGCTGCACTCGCGGGTTTAACTGCTCAGGTATATTTTTACTCTTTACTCCTTACTTGGTCGATCGAGAAATTTTCTTCCCTCTCACCCCTATCTAATTATCATATCGCGCCATTGCTTCAATATATTATTGTTTACTATTATTTACGCGTTATCTTGTTCGTTCCATCGACGATGATTCGCCCATCAATACCGAGGTATTCGAACATTTCTCTCGCACCTTTCAAAGAAACAATGGTAATGAATTATGGGCTAAATAATGGGAGAAAATGTGCAACTCTTTGTTATAAACAGCCGTTATCGAAGAAGTTGCGGATTACTTTTCTATGGCTGTCGTGATTCCAATCTTCAGATTCTTAGAAGCAAAAGATAGTTATCGCTGATCTATAAGGTTTTCATATTGTCGATACTCAGTTTTCGCTCGCTCGAATCCTTCGACTTTGATTTCTCGCTTTCGTTATCTTTCTCTTAGTTACGTGTTATTATAATTTCGATGGGAACCTGTGATATACGAAACGGTAAAAATTTGAAGAGTTCGCTCGCGGAGACACTCGAGAAAATCGAATCAAGAAAATAGAATCATAAATTCTGTTTTCGAGGTAACGTGAAACGGATAATTTTCAACGAAAACTAGAACCCTAGCAGAGAGCGTTACATACCTCGCACGTGAATTTACGCAAGAGCCACATTTTCTTAAACCATCTGCGAGATTATTCTAGACAGACGAAAACACAACGATTGTGCCCGATGTTAATTCATTACTGTTTACTCTTCATACTTGCCACGTTGGATCACGTAAACGTACAAATTATAAAGCGTCCAATTCTTTGCAGTACGGTCTTTATTCGTGTCTAATGGGAAACTTTGTCTACATCTTTTTGGGAACGATCAAAGAAGTATCCATTGGTCCTTCGTCTTTGATGTCGCTACTTACCTTCGAATATACCAGAAACATGCCAGTGGATTTTATCGTGCTCTTTTGTTTTCTTGCTGGATGCGTAGAATTGCTGATGGGCCTGCTACGTTTAGGCTCGTATCGACGAATTAATTTTCAGAAACGTTCAACCACTCCAAGGGAGTAATTGCTTCGACGATACAAGGGAATGCTCTCAGATGCGAAAAGAGTGGAACGATGGATCTCTGAAACATCGCGCGAAAGAGGTTAAAAACCATAGAATATTCGTTGATCCGAGACAGATGAACGAAAATCGTTGGTAAAATCTCTCGTTTGTACTTTTCTCGATCGATAGAATACAAAAACGATAGACGTTACATGAAGCGTCATCGTTCCGCGGATCTTATTCTTATACGTACATATATCGTATCTTATTGTTAGCCGTGTAAATTCGTACGAGATATAATTTCGACGCTTTTGCAAAACTAGGCCTCGTATGAGAAACTTTATTTCACAATTCTAATTTTTTCTCGCATAACGAGTTACCTTCTGCCAACTTGTAAAATATTCGCTTAACGAATTGCCCTCTGTATTCTCGTAAAATACTTTCGGCTTCGTCGAGTATTACGTACGATGGCAATCGAAGGGCTCGATGCAAAATACAAATCGATTCTAGATCTCGACAAATTGTTCTATGACATAGAAAGAACTGTAAATCGGCAGAGGAAACGGACAGGACCGAAACTAACTAGTTTTACGTCCGAAAAATTCCTAGCATCTCGGTGTTTTTTCGTTGCCTGAGTTGCTTTCGTCGCTGTCAGCAAAATTTGATCTATATTCGTAAATTTTCCATTATTGAGAATATCGAACTATCGACAGCAGGTGATATCAACAAGTACCTTTAATTGCCTATCTTTCTCAAGTATTCTGAATCGCCACGTCTTAAATTCGGCATCATAATTAATTTTATTATTATATATCAGCCAGCCTAACGTGATGCGACAAACGATACGACAAACGATACGATAATAAACTATGATATAAGTCACTTCTTTCGTAATTTGATGATACTATTTTCAAACAGTTAATAGGAAATCCAAGATTAAGACTCGCTTAAATCGATCTTAAGACTAAGTAAATAATTCTCTAAGAAAGATAAATCACGAGGAATTATTTATGGGAGACACGTTTCTTGATACGTGAAATTAGCAAATCTCCGAAATGTAGAAGTAACTAAGCCGAAAACGAGAATACTCGCAGTGCAAACAGACGTACTCTTTTTTCCATATCTTGACTAATTGTTGATACAACGATCTTAACTAATTGCTACTATAAATACGCATTTGTTGCGCGTTGGTATTCTTTTCAAGCTTTCCTCGCGTGTTTTCGACAAGATACCATGCACGTATTACGTGTATAGTACGCGTACAAATCGCTTCTTCCCTTAACCTCTTCTCTCGTAAATCGAGTCACGCTCGTGACAGCGATTATCGTTCTGATTCAAAAGAGGAGGCTAGTGTTCGTAGCAATTCGTTCGAACTTTAACTTCTATCCTTCGGTTTCTGTCCTATGTACCACAGGAATATCGATATTCCGCGGATATTTATGCGTGTTCACGCTCTTGGTAGTACAATCGAGGAAACAGAGGCCAAGCGAATATTCGTGTCGCTTGTTAAATATTACAACAAGTACCGTAGAACGGATATTTTATATATTTTTGCATTCTTTAAATCTCTAGCGAATGCACAAAAATCTGCAAAAATACAAGTTAGTTATAGCGTTTGAACGATAACGTTAACGATACAATAGCGCGATAAATAAAATGAACGTTTACTCTAAAATAATATCTAAAAATATCGCAAAGAGCAAATTAACGTTCCACTTTGTTTTTGCGTCTGAACGTATCCCAATGATGCGTTATTTTGTGCTCGTGCCATCGTTCGCTCTCATTCGTAATAATATTTTTTTTAAACGATGAAATTCTTTATACAGGCTTTCTGGTAGATTTTATATCGATGCCAGTCACGTCAGGCTTCACTTCGGCTACTTCAATTATTATAATCGTATCGCAATTGCAAGGGCTATTAGGATTGAAGTTCAAAGCGCACAGTATCGTCGACAATCTGAGCAAGATATTTCAAAACGTGCAAAACATACGAATACCAGATTTTCTCCTTGGAATTTGCAGTATAGCGTTCCTTCTGTTCTTCAGAGTAAGTCCTTTCAAGATACCGCATTATGGAAATAAATATGGAAATAAATTGCCTTTCGATTTAACCATCTGTCTCGTGTTTCTATCATCTAGCAACTGAAAGACATCGATTGCTGTTTCGCGAAAGACAATGATCGATCAAAGGAGAAACGTAAAAAGACGTGGCTGAAGAAGTTCTTGTGGTTTCTTTCCATCTGTCGCAACGCTTTGGCCATCCTGATTGCTTCGACGATAGCTTTTTATTTCGAGAAGACAGGATCCTCGCCGTTCATTCTTTCAGGTTCGCGTTTCCTTCGCTCTTATTTTCTTTCTTTTTTAATCCTCCATACCAAGTAAATGCCATCACAGGCGTTTCGCTTCGTTATAATGGTTGCAGCGCGATCAACGCGTAAGAAAATTTCTACGAGAAACATTCGTTATTCCCTTTTAACTTTTATTTTCTAATTTAAAGGAAAGATACAGTCAGGACTTCCCAAGCTCTCTGTACCTCCGTTCTCGTCTAAGGTTGGAAACGAGACCTACACGTTTCTAGACATGTGCTCCCATTTAGGGTCAGGCATAATCGTACTGCCTCTTGTCTCGGTGTTGGCAAACGTAGCCATTGCTAAAGCATTCGGTAAACACCATAAATCGTCGAGATCTTGCGGATCTGTATTCAAAAAACGTTGTTGCGAATATATTTTCGAATTTTTATCGAACAAACGAACAGGTCTCTTTTTTCTTCTTTTTTCTTCTTTTTTCTTCTTTTTTCTTTTTATTTTGTTTTTGTCTCGTCGAATACGTGTAACGTGGCAGGTGATTATTTGATTTATGGACGACTAATACGCTGTTCATACTTCGTTTGAAATGTTTGTAAAGACGCGTTTGTGAGATGCGTGTCGATGTTTCAGATAGTCGAGTATACAAGCTGAAACAATAAACGCGATTTACATGACCATCTAACGTAAGATCTTAGAATTGCTTTTTTACAGCACCTCGAATAGTATAAAAATGTATTCTCCAATTTTTGTGGTTTATTAGAGCAAACTATTCGACGTTCTAGTACAAAACGAAACTTAAAAATCTGCCACGTGTAGAAAGCTGCGTTATCGCGCGTCTTAGCCTTAAACCTAGTACATACATACATCGCTGAAAATCCCATTCGTCTCTTCGGTGATTTCAGATTTGTATCTATAGTCGTAGATCACGAATGTGTATAGTGATTTCTACTGCAGATATCCCCGAGGAAAATGCGAAAAAGTTTAAGCCTACGTATATTCTAATATCCGTTTAATATCAAAAGTTACAATATAGAGAAATTCTGCTTATTTAAATTCACTCGTAACACGATGATCCGTATAAAGTACGACAGGCTATTTGTTTCGAAAGTGTCGCAAAAAGGGAAGAAAATATTTTTGATCGTATAGTACGAAGCGAGAAACAGAGTAATACGGTAACGCGAAATAATATTTTCGACGAGTAAAACGACTGGGGCTCCTCCAAATTCGCATTAAATTTTTGGACGCGTTGTTCGCATAAATTCGCAAAAACTACAATTTACGAACTTCGCCTCGTATCTATCGTCAACGATCTCGAAGAACTCGGAGATTATTTGCGAACAGAAATACGTAAAAGAGACCGCTTCGTAAGAGAAATTTCGAAATGTTCACGCATGTTTTTTTTGTACGCAGATCCGCAGATTTCATAGTTCGCACGTATCAATGAACTACACGAGGTTACACGAACGTAATTGATCGCGACACGATGTTTGTATTTTTAGCAAGTGGTAGCAGCGTAAATGCGACGCAAGAGATGTTAACGCTCGGTTTGTGCAATATATTCGGAAGTTTCGTTTCGTCGATGCCAGCTGCCGGAGCGTTCACCAGAAGCGCCGTAGTTTCCGCCAGCGGTGTACGAACGCCTATGGCCGGTATATACGTAGGTAATATTCTCATTTCGAGACGAAGCGACGTGGAAAATTGCTGGAAGAGAAAATATGCTAGAAATATGCTATTTACCAGTGTTCATCGGAGAACGAATAATTCATAGAAGCGGAGCTCGCTATAATAAAAGTTCACGAGACTCTGTCCGCTAACTGTCACTTCTTTCGAGAAAATAGAATTTGAACGCGTTTAGTCGAGAGCGAACCTGAAGACACGCGTATTCAACAAATTTCACAGCTGAAAACAAAACGGACAGATCTCTGTTCGCGTTTCTTCTTCTCCGGAAGATTAAAAGTACAATACGTTTCAAACGTTTTAAGTAAAATATTTACTGTATTAAGTGACTCTTGTAAACGTGGCTGTAATTATAATCGCGGAAGATCGTGATAAAACTTTTACGCAGCCAATTAATCGTCCTAACTTCCAAGAGTCGATACATAAATCATTCGTAATATCGATTTTTCTGACTGTGCGAATCCAGCTTCCCACTGCTATTATATCGTAGAATTACCTAAAAAGTCTAAAAATTAGACGCGAGTCTTTTTGTCGAGTATCATGCCAATTTTCAAATTCTACTTTCTTGAAAACGAAGCTACGAACGAGAAAATCTTATTCCACCATCTCCACCTATTTTCACGCGTAGAATAAACCACTACCAATTCTTCGCTCTTGCCCGCTGAGAAATTAGCCAACGGTCGAGTATGCTTGACCTTTCAAACTTGATTTTTGTCGAAAAGAAGGCTACACGAGGAAGATCTTATTCTATCGTTCATCTCGTTTCTCATTCGTCATCTTATTCATCGCGTTTTCACGCGAGGAAATACATTCTTTCTGTCCTGTATACGTGTATAATATTATGTCCTGTATACACGTTCGCGTAAGTAGTTTCAACCGCCGGAAGTTCCTAGTCAAACATTAACAAAGATTTCGTTTCGATAAACGGAATTTGGATAAATAATATTCTACTGTATTTTCTCTTGCACGTATGCATAATATATATTTCTTACATAATGTATATTTCTTTTTATGAAATGATTACGGATAATAACATTGGACGTTTTGCAGGATTGATGACGTTACTGGCATTGAGTTTCTTGACACCATATTTTTATTACATCCCGCGTTCCACTCTTGCAGCGGTATTGATAAGCGCGGTAATATTCATAATTGACTTGAAGATAATACGTCTGTTGTGGAAAGGATGCAGTGAGTCGTTGTAACTTTTACATACAGTAAAAATTTACGTTAAAGTCACATTAATACAATGGGAAGTTCAAATATTTCCTCAAAGTCTCGAAATATTTTCCTTACCGAGTATCGTATTTGCATAAAAATTTCCTATACACTCGGAGATAAAGCAGAAACGAATATCCTTTGTTAATTACCAAGCGAATTCGTGTCTTATTTTGTGTTTAAACAAATTAAGATAAGATACTCGATCGATATCAGATGATATCCTCGATTCTCAATCTTCTCTAATTGTAAAATACAGAAGAATATTTTACTATGTGATCGTATACGTTCAAATTTTTAATCAAAATAAGAGATATATTAAGAGAATGATAGATAGAATGACAAAAAAAAGATCGATTTTAAAAAGTTTGCACTAACTTGAGAGAGACAGAGAGAGAGAGAGAGAGAAAGAGAGAGAGAGAGAGAGAGAAAGAGATATTTAGCAAATAAAGTCGAGTCAAACTTTGTATACCTTCTATATCTGTCCAATAATAGGTATAAAAATAACATATACTAAGACATTTGTTAAATATTAATCTGCATTTGTTCTTGTTACTTTTCAGAATTAATCTCTCGTATTTGACGTTGAATAATTATCTATACCTGATTGCAGAAAGGGACGCGGTTGCAGCGATAGTGACATTTCTAGTTAGCGTGATATTTAGCGTCGAATTAGGACTCTTAGTCGGTGCTCTGTTCAGTTTAATATTCTTCCTTCGATCGCCTGCTAGGCCAAAAATCGAAGTAATTCAATGTAAGGTAAAATATAGTATTGTACTATCACGTTCTCATAATATCAGCGTCGACGAATCTTTACTAGGGCATTGACTCGAATACGCTTCACGAACTTCTGTCGGTATTTACATTTCGTATCAAAACGGAATATGTTGAGAATTTGTCGAATACTCGCGCGCTCATCTAGCCGCCGACTAAGTAGGAATGCATGAAAAATAAATAACCAGACAAGAGATTATTTTTACTAGAAATATTACGAAAGAAAAATAAATAAGAAATATGCAATAAAATAGTTTCATCGGTAGTTCCGTTTTTGAATAACAAATTCTTTCCACTCTGATGGGCTAGATGAAAAATTAATTAAATGCAAATATACACGACAAATTTTCAAACTCGATTATCTCGAAGATAAAATATGAAACGAAAAAGCTGTACGCTTTTTCAATTCATCTTCGCGTGTATCATAAAATAACCGGTTATATCATATTTTCTAAGACACCCTGTACTATATTAATTCTAGACAGTATCGTCGTTATCTTTCAATCTTAAAACGATTAACATTTAAACACGATTAACGCTTCTGTGCTTTTTGTGAAAAATCAAACGCTTCGTTCGTTGCCCTTTTGCAGACGCAACTTGGAAACAAATATATAGTACTTAAACCAGACACTGGACTATTTTATCCAGCTGCAAATTACTTTTGCAATAAAGTGATGAAAATAATTCACAAATACGATGAAAATAACGTGCCATTTATTATCAATTGTGAAAGGATACGAAGTATCGACTATACAACGATCAAGGTAATAAAGAGAATTAATGTAACTAATTTGATTTATCATTAATCTGTAAAGAACAGATAGAAAAATCGCGTTTTCTCTTGGATCACAGGGTATTGAGATAATATCGGCGAATGTCAACGCCGAGAAAAAGAGGTTATGGTTCATGAACGTTTCTTTAAAGACGTTTAATAGCTTCGAAGCTTTCGCGAACAATAAATATTTTCATTTTATCGACGAAGAGGATAAAATATCTTCCATCTTTCACGGTACGCTTGATGTTATTATTAACGTATCTTAATTAGATCACTATGCCTATCTTTAAAAATATGTACTATATTTTATTGATTATATAAATGATTATACGTATTTATTAAACTTTTTAGACGGTCTTTTGATAAACAATGCGGATGAAGTGAAAGAACAACTTTTAGGAAACATGATAGAGCATGCAACGTTCACGTGTGCCAATGATAATAAAAAAGGTGCTGAAACGCTTCCAAAACTCGTGACAAACTCTGGAGATGACGGAGAAGAAGTTACGTTAATGTTGACGCCTTCGCAGGATACGAAACAAACATGAAAAATGTCGTTCTTACAATTAGTTACTCCCCGATTTACATTAATATCTTGCAAACGCGATAATTTTAACATAAAACGAACATCAAGCGAAATTAGCTAAAGATGTGCCAACATCTTTTAACGTATGTATATCGCATATTTGATATAACTTTCAGTTTTAAGGTTCGATAATACCATCAACTTGCTTAATACTGAAACATTTTCTATTGTTGAACTTACTGATATGATATTGGTAGTAATAACAATGATAATGATACAGCAAAGTTGAAATAGGTCGCTCGTTCAAAACTATTGCATAATTATATTATTGCTATTATTTTATCATCTTTTTATCGCTTGAAGATCTATGAAAGAAAAAGAATATTTAAATTCAGCTACGTACCTAATCAATTATACAAACACAATACAATATAATATCGATGAAGCGTGTAAAGTGTGACGATAATGATATAACCACGAAGAGTATGCAAGAACGAATCGAAAACCTGTTTGCGTTTGTCAAGAATGAAAATAATATTTATCGAGAATAAAAATACTCGGAAGACCATCATAGGAAAGATTTTAATTATGAAACAATAGTTTTAATTTACTATTGTATCAATGATTACATTTGAGATATGTATGTACATCTTGGAAGGGGATTAAAGAATACAATGTCATAAAAGTATACTGGCGATTCGTAAATCGCACGACAGATTCGTAGATAATATATTACATGGAAAATCAGCGCAATAAAATATAGATCTTAAGTGTGTAGTGTGTTTATGTTTTGATAATTGCTTCGTTGATTAACAATTCAGCTATGATGAAACTCCCACATTGATTTTATCGTTGCCTCAATTATAGCAGTTAACTGTGGTTTAAAAATATTAAGTAAAATATTTTGCGACTAAATTCAAAATTCCGGCCAAACTACTAGTGATCCTTTCGTATATTGTACTGGGATGTTCGAGATATCTAATTCACTAATAAATTATTGTTCAGTGGAGATCATTTAAAATTACTATGCGAATTTTACATGATCTAGATTCAACTGAATTGCAGGTTACGTAGTTCATAGCTTGGCATCGTTTCCCAAAGATTAATAGATTGGTATAAACGCAGAGATGACTACGTGCAAGATCCAGTGTGAGCCCTAATGCTATTTATCCTTCATTATTAATTAATAATTTTACTGAGTGAATATTGTTACTCTTGACATTTCGTATCCGTCAAACTCTTTAAATTGACGCAGTACTTATATTTATTTCTGTACAGGCGCGCAACAGATCGCACTGACGGGCGGAATCGTCCGAAAATGGCCGAACGTTGACGATCGAAAGCGCGCGTAAATACGCGATCGTTCAAACCTTTGTTTGAATCACAAACATGTACTTAATTCGCAGTTAATTATTACTTCTTTTGCCGAGAATAGAAGAATAACAAATTATTAGGCAATAAAAGGGCAGGAATTCATTGAATTTCATTGATCAAAGTATTGAAAAAGTTTGCACTATATCTGATTTTAATATGATCTGTCATATACGTATGCGAGGCTAAGGATTAAACGTATTGTACAAGTTCGTACTATCTATTCATAAAATATATATATCCTATATATGTACGTAATATTATATCTCGCTATTAATTACCATTTAATATATAATTTTTTAAAAAGACTAAAGTAAATATGTAAAGAAATTCTTAAGAACATCCGCATTATATTCAGTTCATAATTACACAGTTATATTCAATTATTAAACAATTGATATTTTTAGAAATTTCAATATCATAAATCGTAAAATTAATTTCAAATAGTAAAATAATATTTCTCTAAATTTTCGAAAATGTTTTAATTAGGAAAGTGTTAAATAAAAATCGATTTGCAATTTTCGGATGTCGGCTAGTGAAACCTAACCCCTAATATCCGTGTTCACGTATATGAAATTAGATTGTGCATATACTGAACATTGATGTAATACAAAATTTATAAAATTGATTTAATTATAATATATATATTTATATATATATATAAATAAATAGAATTCAAATATTGTTAAATATATAGCATTTCTTTTATGTGTCTGTTTGCTGTATATATTGTCACATATAAATTTAGTAGGTTAAGTTTCTTTAAGTTTAATAAATACTATCACATGTCGCAACTAATTTATCTTAACATATCTAAGGAAAAGAATGGTTATTTTAAAACGCGAAGTTAATGAAGAAATAAAGATGGATAAAATTAGTGCATCAGAAAAGAAACGAGTAGAATCATTGAAACATAAGAAGCAAATTTTCAGAGCTAAAGAATTGGCAGTGCAAAATGCACTCAAGAATTTGGTAAACATGTTTAAATTAATTTTCACCAACATTTTAAGTTTTTATGTCATATTTTCCATATATCGTATTTATTTTTATAGGATAATAATTCAAATAAAAATAAAATAATATTTGACGACAATGACTATATCAATAAAATAGAACAACCTAAAATCGAAGAAAAGGGAAAGAAAAGAAGACTTGATTTGTTTGATGATGATGACTATGATAAAAATGATGATGAGTCGCTTTGGGATAATAGTAAATTTGAAATTAACAAACATTTCACAGGGGAGGTAAGATATTTATATATATTCATATATAAATAAATTCTATAAATATTTAAACCATTGATATTAATCGATTAATTCTAGTTTCGTAAAAGTAATATTATTTTGGGGAATGATGAACGGTTTAAACTTGACAAGCGTTTCATAGAGGATGATAAAGAATCGGATAAAGATATTACTAAAGACACAAAAGGTGATGATGAAATTGATTTACAAAAAGAGAAGGAATTACAATTAGATATTTTAGAAAATATTCTAGGAGTACCAATTAGTTCAAAGAGTAAAGATACAGATAAGGATGTAAAATTTCCAAAGTATGAATAAAATAGTTACTTATCATAATATTAAATCATAGTTAATCATAATATTAAAATTATAATAATAATTACTTACATAATTATGTATTTCTATATTACATTATTTAATTCTTCAGGAAAGGAATGATTAGATATGATCCTACAGAAGATGGTCATAAAGAATATGAAATTAATACAGAAAAATCTGAAATAGAAACCAAAAAAGTTAAGAAGAAGAAAAATAAGAATAATACAGATAACTTGATTGAAAATGCACCTGTGGAAGTGTCGAAAGATATATATTTTTCTGTGTCAGACTCATTATCAAAAAGCTTGAAAGAAGAAAGGCCATTCAGTTTATTAAAAACATTTGGGAAAGAAACAACTGATGAAAAAAGTTAATATTTACATAATACATTAATTAAAAAATTTATTTTATGATATTTATTACATTTATTTTTGTTCATAATTTTAGATGATAGTAGTAATATTTTAAATACGGAACCATTGAAGCCTCCAAAGATTCAATTAGGTTTTGGCTCAAAGAATCCATTTAAGTACGACTCTTCTGATGAAGAACATGATAATAAGGAAGAATATACAAATAAAAAAGAACATACAAATAATGTGATAGTAGACACAAATAAGTTTTTCTTTGATAGTAATGATGTTCGTTTTAGTGGTACGCATTTTATATAAAATATAAATATGTATATAATGAACAATTAGAAGTAATAATTATTTTTTATATATTCATGTTTAATATATTTTAGAGGCAGAAAATTTTTTTTCGAAAGAACACGTGTCAGAAGATACGTTTAAAGAGCTTAGACAAGAAGTAAAACAAATTGTGCGTTCGAAAATTCGGAAAAATATGAAAAAGAAGCAACCTTGGGGATACAAAAAGAAAATTAAAAAATCATCTTGAAATCTCTTTTATTAATTTTTTTAAACATATAAACGAAGATGTTAAGTTTATACAATTGCTTTCAAATAAAAGAAATGGAACTTGCTAAGAAAATGTATCATATAAAACATTGTATGAAATGTATCTCCTATACCATATAAAATATAAAATATCACACCTTTTTAACTGTGAATTAACATTTCTCTATCATTTGTATTTTCACTAACATTGTGCACTTCAGCAACAATGTATTTGTAGTAAGAAATTATTGTCTCTGTTTATGATTTTATCTTGTTACGACAGAATTTAATCATTAAAGGTAAAGTGTTACTGGTCCTTATTTAATCTCTGTCACAGAGAGAAGAAAATACAAACGCATATGTATTTCCTTAAATTATAATAATAATTAATATCTGTCGTTTTCAATTCTATAATTAGTCCTTTCGGCCTATTTTACGACATGCTCTGTTAAGTAACTTTAAGAAGAAATCATGTGGAAGTCCACGAGATATTTGTTGTATATGTGTATGTAGTAAGTTATATGTTTCTTCTTCGTAAATAGCATAAGTATTTGATATACCAAGCTCCTGATAGAGTTGTTTTACACGATTTACTTTTTCTACATCAGGTTGTCCATAACACTCCTGTAGAGTATTTGTATGTTATTCGTATCTTTACTTAAAAAGAGATAATGAATACAAAATGTTATTAGTGATATGTATACCTCAAAAATTTTCTTTTGCTCTGGTGTAGCACGTTGTAAAGCTACAACAATAAGCCATGAACATTTTCCCTCTGCTATATCTGTACCAGATTTTCCAATGTCCTCTATACTACCGTAACAATCTAGATAATCATCTTTTACTTGAAAAAGATGTCCCATTTCTAACAAAATTGTTTTTGCTTGCCTATACATTTCGGGATCTTTTATTCCAGCCTATAAATAATATGTGACTTTAAACATAATCGAAAAATGAAAATAAGATCTAAACTTTCTTTAGACAAATAATGTACTTATAAGAATTAATAGAATTAAACTTACAAAACTCATAGCAACAGTGGCTGGTAACACAAACGAATAGTAACCTGTTTTATATTTTACAATAGAATTATACCTATCCATTGTAAATAGATGTAGATTCGGTTTCTTTCCAAAATTTGTTGATAATAAATCTAGACATTGGCCTATTTCCGTTTTTAAAGAAACCTGTAAATAATATAACATAGTATGAAAGTTGCTACTTTCTTAATTTGGCAAATAATAACTTTTATAAATAAAATAGTAAAAATATTATATTTTATCAAGTAATTTTATTGATTTTCGTAAAAGTACAAAACAATAAAATCTATCTATCAAGTCTGTAATGGGTGTTTAGCATAATGGTCGCCATAATTATTAAGACAATTTAGACAACAACAAAAATATTCCCAAGTAGAGTTAATCGGTACTAAATCGGAATATTTTGTATATTATTGAGTGCGAAAAATAATTACTTACGGATAGAAATTGTTCTAAGAGATCCAAATAACATTCTTTTGTCTTAAAATGTTTCTTAAGGAGCTGATATATACACATTTCCAGCATTAAAGCGTCGTTAATAGCCGTTAATCCAATGTCATTGTATAAATACCAGCACGGTTGATTTCGTCGCATTTCTGAGTGATCTTGAATATCATCTATCATCAGGAAGAACGCTTGCAACTATAATACAAATATATAATCATATTATATAAATAATTCTTTAGGTCACCGGGCTAAAAAGAAATTAATAAGGTGAATATGCTATGTACTATTGTAAATCATAAAATAACATAAGCTGGAAACGATGGAACAAAAATTACAAACCAATTCTATGCACCAGCCTAGTATACGAGTTAAACGAAGATTTTCTTCCGTTATTTGATCGGGAGGACTTAATGATCTGTATGCTTCTACAACCGTTAACGCTCTATTCTTCCCTCCACATGGAACATTGTATTGCAATACCTAAAAATTAAAGAAGAGGAAACAACTTTGTCAATAATATATCATTTTAAATGTAATACGTTCGAGATCAAATATAATTATATAAATTCGGAATACTGAATCGAGACACCCTGTATACGAAGAACTATAAGCATAATGTATCGTTCGTTAATGTGAAAATTTAAGAAAGAGAAAAGAAGAAAAAGAATACCTTCACTAGCCATTTGGTAACATCTGGTATGTCAAGATGACGACCAGCATCCGTGAGATCACGTACGATATCGGGCCATACAGCCATTAATTCACGACTTTCATCCTTAATCGATATAAATGATGTATTCGGAACCACAGAATATGTTCGTGCATCGACATTATTGGATCTAAAAAAAGATAAATTTTAATGACATTTTTCTATGTTAGGAATCATAGTGACAAACTGAATTTATTTAAAAAGATATATCGATCTTTTAGTTTTTATTTTATTTTAAAAATTTACAATTTTAGAGATCACTCGTGATTTAGAAATTTGTAAGAATTAATCAGAGAAATATATTACAAATAAATTATTATAATATGATTTCGAGATAAATTATTAACAATATAGCAGTTAGCGAAAGTGAAACTTTTATTGCGTATCTAAGAATATCTTCTGTTAAATTATTAAAAACTTAAATAGCAGAAGTACTATTCTTCCCTAATTAGATACATTATTTAAATATATTAGTGTAACTGGTACATTAATATCTCACATGGTATAGAATAATGTAACTTGTATTTCACTGATTAGAGGGCACTAATGTCTTTGTTTTCTTGATAAGCTTTGAGTAAACATTTAACAAATTGAAAAGTAGTTTAAAACTTCTCAAAAATCCACCAACACTTGACACTTGTTATCAAGAAAAAGATATCGAAATTGTTCTTTCGTTACGTTTAACCGGTACTTCCGGTGAACTAGAACATCGGAACTCTGTACAATTACTAGTTAATAATATTGTAATATAATACAATGAATTAATAATATAATTTATTATATATATGAAATATAATATTATAATACAATGAACTGAAATCAAGCAACAAGTTATCAGTTAGAGTCTTCTCTTTTACAATTTTTATCAGATGAGGTAATCATATAAGGTATAACATATCGAACACAGACGAAAATCACGAACTTATCATTTTTAAAATTTACTTGTAAGCTTTGTGTATTGTCAAACTAGTTAATATGATGGGCAAGGATATTTATTAAAATACTGGTAACTTGCAACTTGTAAGTAAGTTGCGCAAAGGAACACAGACGATAGATACTTTGAGTTCATTTCGTCACGAGAAGTAAGCTTCTGTAAACTACTGTGAAACTAATGCAAAATATGCGGTTGAGTTCCATTGCATTCGACATATATTCGATATATATATATATATATATATATATGTATACACATACACACAACGACTGCATCCATACTGATGATTTTCAAGCAATTGCTTTGTCATGCAACACGTATTTTACTTATGCAATCTTATTATAATTACAAAAACCTTGTTACAAATGGGCATGTTCATACATATTATATATACATATTGTCAGTTTGGAAGCAACAGTTTTATACAACGCGATTCGCTTTCTGGCGATCGTATCGAATCGCAGGTAGTTGCATCATTTGATTGATGGCCAACGATTATTTTATACAGTTCGGAAATGGTAAAGAATTTAAGGGATGCTTCTACAAGTTAAAATAATACGAAAATATAGAATAAAGAACATTCGTTTGAGGCTTTATTCATTTATTTATTTATCTAACATCTAAAGAACCCATTAAGGCATCCCTGAAGATCTGCAAACCTCCCTGCACGAACGAATATAGAGCAGCCGAAGCGATAAGAAGTGCAGTGAGTCTCAAATTCAAAGTGACATATGTACAATGGCTTACAAAAGTATTTATACGTATTACCACAGAAACCTTTTATATGTGCGTTATATGAACATTTTTTTATTTCATTAACGTATGAATTAAATATGACAGTCATAATTCTATTAATCAACCTGAAAATATATCTAAAAGACATATGTATCTAGTAGAAAATTAGTAAACAGCGTGAATAGCCATCTTAAATATAGAATAAGTATTAAAAATTCAGAATTATTAATATGAATGACTAAATAGATTCGTGACCTTTGCAAAATATATATCTCCAATTGTAATTTTTATATATAATTTTCAGAAATGTTTTGGTTTCAAATTTTACTAATGTAGGTAATAATAACCGAGTTTCATAACAGCACTAGTAAAATTTCAGTATTTTGTATAACAAACATAAAATACTACTCCACAAAATTAAAAGATCGTTAAATTTTAACCAAAAAATGGTCGATCTTTGGACTGCTGCAAACTTGTGAAAAAAAGCATCATACAACAGTATTCCTGAACTCATTTTGAAGGGTGAAATCTCTACTTTCACATCCTTGAACTGAATTTTTTCAAGAACTCTTTTATATTACAAAACGGAGTGGAAAACTGAAGTTGCTTCTTACTTCTTCAAATTTTACAAATTCAAATGTCTCTATAGAGTTAAATAGTCTTTTTTCCAGTTCCTGTTTAGAATGACTCTGTAAAGGGAAGTCACCCCCTTACAACATACTAACTAAAAGGTTAACATACGATATTTTGTTGCCGTTTTATTGCACTTTAAATGATGTACACTATCGGCTTTGGAATAACTCACGATACATCTCGAGGTTGATTCATGGTCGCACTTGTAGCGTGTGTGATGTATGCACTTACATATAGATTGCGAAAAAAAAAAAAAATACGATATTTTATGTAATGAAAGAACTTTGAACATCAACGTAAGAAAAATTGTTATGATTATACTCTCAATTCGCATTTCAAAGAAGTCCATGAAAACCAAAGTCTGTACCTATGAAATTCTTGTTTTTATACTTTTCATTTCACAAGCCTCCGGCGTGTATAATATACATATACATGTATAATATGTTTACCACTTCATTTCTTTAAATTATGCGCGTACGTTCATAAACTGTAAAAGATATTAATTATCTCCGCTCGAAAATTTCATGAGATATTTTTTCATATTCTTCTATGAATTTCTATGAGAAAATAGATGTAATGATTAAACTATGATTTTTCTTCAAAACAAAACTTCGCAAATTCTTCACAACGAATGTCATAATCTTCTTTGCAACTTGAAATCACTATAACTGCCATAGTTTGAACTGCTCTACATTCATTTATGTAGAATCTATCAAGAGAAATCTACCAAATTTTAGGAATTGTTTAGTCGATTTTTAAATGTTAGTAGCTAATAAATTAAACCACAAAAATTATTTTGTTATTAATTTTTGTCTTATTTTAACTTGTAAAAGCACCATTCAAATTTTCTATCATGTTTTTGAATTTTCTATTATATGTTGTTGAGCACCCTGTATATGTTATACAGGTACACATATATATAAATAATCAAAATTATAATAAGAAACGAGAATGAAATTCCATTTTTTCTGATTGTAGTAACTTATTAAATAGAGTGAAAATTAAATTTAAGATAAAGCTTCAAGTTAGTAATACAATTATTATATATTGAACTTCACTGAATTTTTCAATACATAAATGATTATAAATTTATATCTACTTTGTGAGACTATTGAATATAGTATAAGGTATCTCTTTGAAACCGTTAGCATTCATATTAATAGAAACATGATTTTTACATGAGTTACTTCATAGTAAACTCTGAAATGGCATCTTGAGTCAGTCAATTGTTATGTAAATAAAGACATGATTTTCATATGAATTAGTTCTACTTATCTAATAATACACTTATGGTCTACAATATGTCATTACTTGAAGAAAATATTGAACCAGAAGAAATAGGAAGTGATCTTCTAGAGGTATAGTTATATTTGTATTTATTACATTATAATTTCCAAAAAAATAACATTAAAATTCAACCTAATACAAACATTTAAACGTTATAAGCATTTTATTACTTCTGACCGAAACTTTACTATTTATTTCAATAAATTTATAAATATATCTTAAGATTACAAAATCATAAAATATAAAATCTCAGAATGACGAAGAGGAAATGGGTTCGGAAATAAGCAAATCCATTACAGTGATTCTAAAAGCAATAACACACCGTGGAACTCAAACAATAATACAATGTAACCCTAATGAGACCAAAGAGAATTTCATCAATATGATTATTAATACTGAAATATAATTAAATAGTACTGTATAAGTATAGTACAGAATTTATCATTTATAACCAGTTTCAATATTTGTTATGGAATAATAATTTACATATTTAATTTGTATTTACATATTAAAATTAATTTGAAACGTTAAAAGATAAAAGACAATTTGAAAAGGTAAAAAATGATATTTCACATATTAATACAAAAATATTTAGTAAGTAAACCTTGAAATAAATTTAATATATTACGATGTAAAAAATATATAATTGCACATTCTTATATTAGATATATTCTGTATTATAACAAATCATCCAATGAATTTACTTTTAAAAATATAATGACATATCTCATTTTTATATGTATATCTTATTTTTTGGATTCAAAAAGTAACTTATAGGATGTACATATTTCTTATAAAATTACATATCTTATTTAAATATTGTCTTATCGCAGACTTTATTCAGTCATTTAAGTGATAAAATAATACATATAACAGATTTGAATAGATTGTAACATTTATAAGTTAATAATATAATGTTTCAATACCTATTTGGATAAAACAGAAGCTCTAAAAAGTTGTGAATGTTTTGTAATATTTTTATTCTTTAAATATCATACAATAGCACATAATAAGCATAATAGCATAATAAGTTCAACAAAATCCATTTTTTTTAAATGATTTAATTATTTTCTTTATTATTTTAATCGTAAGATTTCTCTTATTTTCCATTTGTATTTGCATAAATCAGAAATTCTTTCTATAGATATAATAAAGTGGTAAATACAGCTAATTAAGATAACTACTATTGGGAGAATATTGTTTGAGTCGCTTATACAAGATTGCTACCACATCATACCAAAGAACTTATGTTTAACACATATATTTTATCACATGGTAATAAATTAGTATTTTGCAAACTGTTTAAAATATTAAAGCAATTAAGATAACTCTGAAATTGATAAAAATTATTTAACCTCACTTAAATTTATATTCCTGTTTTTATATTTTAACATGAATATTTATCCTTACTAGATATTTAAAGAATTCTTTAATTCAGTTAATATTTTAGAGAGAAACGGTAATTACACGTAATAAATACATGTATATTGTATGCAATAAAATAGAATTTCTAATAAGCTCATTAATATGTAAATATTTGTTACAAAAATGAAGTATGATTTTATATAGTATTTTTACTTACAAGAAAAGAACATTATAATATATAATAATAAATGTATTCAAATATATTAAAATCTGTGTTTCGAAAATACATACTAAAAGCATGTATGATAATTATCATTACATTGTACTTATAATATTATTATGGTAAAATAAAATTAATAAGCAAAAAATTCTGCTTACCTAAAGTATTCCAAAGAGGATACATTTGTATTATAATAAAAGTATCGTATGTTTGATTCTTTATATATCCACCATAAAGGATTGTTTCTTATACTTATTACGTTAACAAAATTTTGTGAAATATTACGCTTAAACAATGACAGAGCGATATGTTTCGGTATAATAGAAAACATTTTTACTATATCTGTATATAATATGTCTTTACCGTAACCTCGACTTACAAAACGGTAAAAGATAATTAAAGCACTTGAGTGTATGAAATTTTGTTTCTTATATATATGTTTGTATGTATAAACATAGACTATGTACGGTAAGAATATATAACGGTAAAAATAATATATTGTACATAAAGGCAATTTAAGGAATTCTTATTTTAAAAAGGCATCAGAGGAAGATTAAAATTATGGATTGTACGTTCGACGTAAATAAAATATATTTCTGCATAGCTGAAGATATATGTAAAATATAATATGTATTGCGCAATGTAATAGAGATCTTTACGTATTTATACATGCTTGTTACTTTGAATTTAAATTGCAATAATTATATAGTATGTTTAAAGATGGCAACATATTATAATACATATCTATTTTAATATTGCCTTTATAAAAATTATATTTTTCTATAATATTAAAAGATCTGTAATAGAGAAGGGTATTTGAAATTGTATTTCCTATATTTAACCTTTAAACAATTTAACTTGTTTATTTAAGGGTACCTTCATAGACCTTTGAAGCATGTTTATAGTACCTATAATAATACCTCATAATACCTTTGAAGGTATTATTGAATGAAGCATGTTTCGCACCAGAAATAAGATTAAGTTATACAAGATATAAATCTCTCTCTATATGAAAAATTTACTAATTTTAAATAATAATAATTACCAAATTATAAATAATTTATAACAACATGTCTTAAATTAAGGTGTAGACGACTTGAAGTTCATACAACTTGTAATTGCATGTGTATATAATTTATTTTATTGTATACGATCTATTTGGAAATGAAACTTTGTATGGAGAAATGTTATCTTATATTTTTAATTTAACTTTTTCACGTATAATTATGATACACATATTACAAATGTCTTTTCGTTATGTTAAATCTGTACTCATAATTTGAGAAAATTGGAAATTTCAGACAGATTTATGTAATTAACGAGATTACTATATTGTCATTTATTATTTTTTACTTTAAATATAGTTATATATTTCTTTTAAATATAAAATAATTTTTTTCATAAAAATAGTGCATATAATTGCTTAAAGTGGTTTAAACAATCAAAATAAATGAAATATAATCTTTTATAAATATATTTTACTTTATGTTATTACAATACCATACATATACATGTGTGTGTGTATGTGTGTATTATTTGTAAAGCATCCTATAGGTTCTCGTGTAAAATAATTGTATAATTATTCTTTGTTTAATTTTATCTACTTTTAATTACATTCCTTTTTAAATATTATTTATTTACTATACTTTGTTGGTTGCTACAAAATTTTCTATGAAGACAAACGTGATCATAAAAACTATTTATTGAAAGGTATTCTATTAGAAGGAGCTGGTAATCTATATTTTGCTAATTCCACTTCTGCTTCTCCGAAGGTGTCTATATGATAACAAAAATACTCTGGATTTTTATATTCTTTATCTTTAGCAGCCCGAGGTCCAACAGCTGAAAAGTAAAATTTAAAAACGATATAACATGAATAAAAATACTGAAAATATAACTAATTCTTAATGTAAAACCTATAAAAATTATTAGTCATCTTAAAAATATTTTTATACCTATATGAATTTATAAATATTTAAGGAGAAATTAAATAGCTTAAATCTCAGATCTGATTTTCAATATTTCAACAAATTTTTCTTATACTTTGTATTTTACATAATATATTTGCATTTATTGAGACACTAATCCACTAATTTCATTTATATCTTTGGGTGACTAAACTTTTTGCAAAATGATATTTATTCACTGAATTATCCAATGTGTTGAATCTTTTACTTTGTTTTTCTTTTAAAGATTATTTAAAGGAAAAGATCTTATACTACAAGAACATAAAGAAAAACTTTCACGTTACTTTATATTATAACAATTATTAAACATAATAATTATAATAATTTACAATAATTATTTTATTTTATTAAAATATATAATGATAGATTATAATAACATATATTATTAAATATATCTGTCTTACGTGTATTTGGAACTATACAGCATTTCTTACTGAGTCCTGCAACATTTGGGTTAATCTTCGATGTACTACTCTTTGCTTGTGAGCTTAAATACTTTAATAATATTAAATTCTGCTTCTGAAATAATTAGTGTCTTTTAATGATTTGTTGAATGAACGCAAATGACTAAAATGTTTTTTTTTTTATAATAGGTTAAATTTTGAGAAAATTTAGCACTATACCTGTTTTAACAAGTCGTTTAAATTTAAACGTAACATTTTCTTCTAATAATATTAATAATTTTTCTATATCTTTTTGACAAATAAAAATCCTTTATATTTATATAACGACGTATTGAAACTAAAATGCGTCAACGTTCACTACCGTTAGTAACATCGCCATATTCAATTATATGTGCACAGTTGCTAAAAATAAGTTGTATTTGCTTTTAAGGAGACTATTAAATTGTAAACATATTTCATGTAAAAATATTTCGAATGTTTCTATTTTAAGTTGATTTCATCTAATATATATGTCAAATGATAACGTAGTTTGAACGTGTTTTGTACATGCTATGATATTGTCTACTGGCAATAGTTCTATTTACAAAAACTAATTTGCGTTATATTTTTACGTGGTCGTTCAGAAATTTGGGGAATTTCAGGTTGATTTGTTATGCGTGGAGTGTAAAAGCATTCTGCTCGTGTTCGTGAAATTTGAAATTGGACAATTTAGTCATTTAGGTCATTTAAAAATGAGCAGAAAGTGTTATACATCCTATTAAGTAACCAGTAATAATTCTGTCATTTAATCAATCTTATCTTAAAATGTACACTACGAGGAGCCACTTAACAGTGCGCATATTGTAAAGGTAGTTTTACACGTGTAACGATATTAGGGTAGGTACTTCAATCAAATTCATGCGGCAGTGTCACAGTTTTGCTGAGGAAATACAAAATTCGTTTCATTTGAAGTGCCGTCTTTGATATATTAAAAAATTTGCCAGAATTAAACGTAGTTTTAGTTTATTATTTAACTTAAGGAGAATTAAACATAACTAATTAAATAACATAGCTGTAGCTGCACATCTATTATAAAAGTTCTTCATGCTACGTAATGGAGAAATAGAAAGACATATAGCTAGCTTGTCTCACATAGCCAGTCAAAAGCGACACTGAAATAGAATAGCGCATACAGATGTCAAATTTTGCTTGTTACAACAATTAATATTATATTGTGGTATATTTATAATTCCTATTTCTAATTTTTCATCAGAGAATCTTAGCTTGTAATACTTGAAAACATTTTTGCACATTTGTATATCAAAAGCAATAATTTGCAAATCAATGATTCGATTTAAAGTGTATTATTAAATAAAATCTAACAATTTGTCTTTATAATTTGTCTAAGATGATTATATAAATTGAATGTAAAACAAAATAATTTCATTTTAGAATTGTTGAACAATGTTCAATAGAGATTTATCAGAGTTGTATGGTAAGGAGGATGACAATCCAGTTTCTTTGCTTGTGCGAAGAATGCAAGTACCCGCGATGATAGGCGTTGGTGGTGCACTAGCAATTCAAGCTACAAAAGGTGTATTTGAGACCCCTGCTCTATTTGGAAGAATTGCACATACGACATTACCTATATGTGGTATCGGTTTTTACTATCTTGTTGGTACTTATATAACACAACGTATAAGGAAAAAAGATGATGCATTTAATCATTTGTTCGGAGGTAAGGGAAGTTTTCTTCTATAATACATTACTATTAAATGAAATTATTATTTGTTTTATAATTTATAACATGTAATAAAAATAATGTATAAATCCTTATTATTAATGATAGATAATATTTTAAAACAGAAATATTTTTTGCAGCATATTGTACTTTTCCAGTGCTTCGAAAATTCATGCCTTTGACTTTTACTGTGGCAGTACTATTTTTTATTAGTTTACCTTTATATGCAATCGTAGATGGTTTTAAAGTATCTGAATATCGATTGCCTGTTACGAAAACTTTGGGTTATGGAGTACAAATGACAAGTTGTGACATCAATAGGTGGTTAAAAGCAAAGACATCAGAACCCTTTGTTAAGCGTGAATCATATAATCTATTCACAATTCCTTCCAAGTAAAGCAATTATAAACTGAATATAACATGTAGTCACGTTTATTGTATATTTAGTTATATATAATTTCAATAAATACAAAAATCCTAAACTATGATTAATTTAAGTTAATGTTTCCCCCTTCGTAACCTGGAAAATAATAATTGTAGAAAATATAATTCATGTCATATATTTTTCATAATATGCAAATCATAATTGATCCAAATTATAAATGTTAACTTACACATGCTTCCAGATATTCGATTCTTCTTTCTAGAGTTGTAAGTTTTTCGTTGAGTACAGCTATTCTTGATCTGCAAGACATATCTAACACAATAAAGTTAATTGATTGTCAGCAATAAAGTAATTTTCATACAATGTTAATTTTATTTAAAGTGTCTTTGTGGATTTTAGTAATTCAAGAAAATGATAAAAGAGGAAGCAATAAGGTTATGAAAAGATTCATGTAAGTCAGAATTGTCAAAATATGTACCTATACTCTATGTAAGTAAGAAAACAATTTATTTATGGATGTGTCCAAATGCAATTGCTTGATAAAATCAATGGTTTTTAGTTTAGAAGTACAAAACAAATGATTTCTTTGATCACAATATAAAATAGTTTATAATTTTCTATAAAATATTTTTGTAAAATATTCCACTATGAAAGTAGTAAAGTGTGTATTTATATATATTATTCAATAACGTTTTAAATAATTACCAAAGGAATTGAGAAAGTCAGTTATCTTTTTGATGCTACCAGTTATAACTTCGATGTATTCCCGATTTGCCCAGTCTTGTTGAATCTGTTTTTGGATAGCCTCTCGATGTACGGCAGCCATATTTGAAGTATTGTGATGTTTGAAGAAATTAATTAATGTTATCTGATATTACATTATACGTTCCTTATAGACTTAAATAATGAACAGTAGTTATTACATTTTTCATAGTCAACATATTTTTTAACAAATTCGCTCAATTACATTTATATTTTTTTTAAAGAAAAGTTCCGAAGTTTTAATAATATTATTCTAAAAATTCATTACAAATTTAGATTAATCTAGATTAATTTAGCTTACTCTAGTTTAGTTAAGTTTAATGTATTCCTTCTGATTACAATGTCATTCATTACAAATAACTAAGTAGAATTGTAAATATTCGATATATTCGAATATATAAAAAAAAGTCACCAGATTTAAGTCATATGTCAATAATAAATTACACAATTTTGCTTAAATAATTGAATATTTTGGATTTAACGCTTAAACGTGATTTAAAGTTACGGCAGTATATATATATATATATATATATATAAATATATATATATATTTATATCAGAGAGAAAGTTTTTTTCCTGTATGTACATAATCCTACATAATTTATTTTTATATTTTCTATATGTTCGTTTTTCTTGCGTTTGTTATCTGAAACTTTAATTGTAACTTTTATGTATGATATTTGAATATTAATTTATAAGATAATATTCCATCATTTTTTCTTGTGGTATAAGAATATAGCTATATCGTTTGTTTGTAAGTAAATATCGTAGATCAAAAATTATCTGTTATTTCCGTAAATGTATCTGTATATAGTAGTAATCGCAAAAAATATTTCGTATATATTTCATAATTTTATATTGCAGTATTTTTTATTATTATTTGAATTAAATGTTTAAGCTACAAAATTATTATATTTTGAGCTATTTTGAGCTAATATATATTAAGCTAAGAAATAAATATATTTTGTAGTTAATAGTATATATTTTATAATAATAATAATAATAATATTTTCTTTTCGGATATGTACAGTTTATAAATGCATTTTATGTATAGTATCAAGTATCAGATATGTAGCACTTTAGTAGTAATTCGCCATTTTTCGCATTTATATGTACTGCGATGGTGGACTTTGCAGTAAGGGAGGATGCAAATTAATGTATGTTGAATACAATTAACAATTTGTGTAAATATTTTTATGGTATAAACAAAATTAAGTAGCTTCTAATCTTAATTATGTTAGTTACCTTAGTTACCTTACCTAAGTTGAAATTAAATAATTTTTGATGATAAATGAAGTAATTAAAATTTTGTGAGATTCCAATTCTGTTGAAGAAAATGTAGCTATTCATGTATAAATATAACGAGCATAAGAACAAATTGATGCAAAGTTTCTATTATTTGAAAATAGAATCTAAAAGTTCACAATATGTTTAAGCGTTAAAAATCTTTTGTAATTTAATTAAATTAAACAAATAATGTTGATAGATTAATAGTGAAATTAATTGGATTTATATTTTATGATGTCAAAATGAATGCTTAATATTTTATTATATATTTTACATATAGAAATTTGCAGAATTTATTTTCATATTTATTTTCAGAACTTTATTTTTTGTTAGGTACATATTTTATGTAAGGGGTGTTATGACTTTGGGAAGATATTGTCTTTTATCAATAGTTGACCATATGTCTTTATTATCTAAAAAGTGGTGGATTCGGAATCTTGGAATAAGATCATATTTATCTCGACGTAGTTTTATGTCTCTAACTATACAACGATTAAACAGGTAGAATACTCAAACATACATACATTCATGTAATATTTGTAATAACCTTTCACTCAATAGAAGTATATTAAAACGATGTCAATGAAAATAAGTAGTGTTTTGTTCATTAATTTATATCACAATTATTTACATGTCCTTGTTTATTCTTTTATTTTAAATCTTTCATTTGCAATTTTTATATGTTTTATAAATATATGCACCAAAGTCAAATATATTGATAATTAATTTTGTAATTTTAAATTTTATAGGATAAATCAAAGATCACTGACATTTTCATTATCTGCAAATATGGCACAAACCAATAATTTAGGAAATATGCGGATACAAAAAAAGAATCGTTTGAGTTTAGAAAAGTCACCATATTTACTACAGCATGCTACTAATCCAGTTGATTGGTATCCATGGTGTGACGAAGCATTGGAAAAAGCAAGTAAAGAGAACAAGTGTATCTTTTTATCTGTTGGCTATTCTACGTGTCACTGGTGTCATGTTATGGAAAAAGAATCTTTTACAAATAAAGAAATTGCTGAAATAATGAATAAGAATTTCATTAATATAAAAGTGGACAAGGAAGAGAGACCAGATATTGATAGGATATATATGACTTTTATACAAGCAAGTAAATGTGATTACATTGTATTTTAAACAAATATGATATAGATTAAAAACTATCGTTTCACATAGGCAACAAGTGGTCATGGTGGATGGCCAATGAGTGTCTTTCTTACCGCTGATTTAAAACCTATAGTTGGAGGGACTTATTTTCCTCCAGAAGATACATTTAGGCAAACAGGATTTAAGACAATTTTACTCAGTGTTGCCCAAAAGGTATAAATGTCTTTATTTTTTAAGAATTATTTGATATAGTATAAATACATAGCGTTTAATAAAGAAATCATATTCCATTCAAGCGAATTTAAGACATATTATAAATCATTACATATTATAGTTAGATTAATACATTGTATCAATATCAGTTTCTTTATATTTCATATTTTTTAGTGGAATCAATCCAGAAGTAAACTTACAGAGATTGGATCTACCAATCTTGAAACTTTACGCAGTATTTCTAAAATTCCAAATTCACTTAAGGTAAATTAATAAATAATAAATTGTTGTACTCTTGTTTAAGCTATTTCATAAAGGAATTGTGATTATTAATGAATAATGATTTCTTTACATAGGTACATGATATACCTTCATTGGAATGTAGTAAAATTTGTATTCAGCAACTTGTAAATGAATTTGAACCCAAATTTGGTGGGTTTGGCTCTACGTATAATATGCAATCACCAAAATTTCCACAGCCAGTAAATTTTAACTTTTTATTTCATATGTATGGACGTCAACCCAATACGGAGTCTGTACGACCTTGTTTGTATATGTCTGTGTACACTTTAAAAAAAATGTCTTTTGGTGGTATTCACGATCATGTAGGTCAGGTAAGAATTTTAATCCTAATTAGCTATTAAACAAAATATTCACGATGCTAGCTCCAAAATAATTTGTAATAATGTTTATTATTTTTAAATAGGGTTTTTCTAGATATGCCACAGACGGTGAGTGGCACGTCCCACACTTTGAAAAAATGTTATACGATCAGGGTCAGTTAATGAAATCATATGCAGATGCATATCTTGTAACTAAAGATAATTTTTTTGCCGAAATTGTTGATGATATCGCTACATATGTAATAAGAGATCTTCGTCACAAGGTATTATATTTGCACTGTTTTAAGAATTATATGTACAATTAACATTTATCTATTTTATGTTTTTTAGGAAGGTGGATTTTATAGTGCTGAAGATGCAGATTCTTATCCTACGCACGATACACATACGAAAAAGGAAGGTGCTTTTTATGTGTGGTCTGCTGTGGAAATTAAATCACTTCTAAATAAAGAAGTTTCTGATGAAAATCATGTTAAACTTTCGGATATTTTTTGTCGCCATTTCAACGTAAACGAATCGGGAAATGTAAAATCGCATCAAGTATGCTATATACTTTTTCTTACTTCTAATATTAATTCCTATTCTATGTCTAAATATATAATTGATAACCTGTTACTTATCAGGATCCACATGGAGAGTTACGAGAAAAAAATGTATTAATAACATACAATGAAATTGAAGAAACTGCTAGATATTTCAATCTTCCAGTTGAAGAAACTAAAATGTATTTAAGAGAAGCATGTTCCATGTTATACAAAGTTAGATCTGCGAGGCCGCGGCCTCACCTAGACGATAAGATCATTACAGCATGGAATGGTAAAGAGCTACGAACAATATATTTTCTACATATACTTTACGCTAATATATGTTTTTTTAACTGCTAAATTAATAAACAACCTGGATTTAGGTCTTATGATAAGTGGTTTAGCTTTTGGGGGAGCGGCAGTAAATAATAAACAATACATTGAGCGCGCGGCAGATGCCGGAAAATTTATTAAAGAATATCTTTTCGATGAAACCAAGAATATATTACTTCATAGTTGTTACCGTGACGAAAAAGGCATGATTACACAAATGTACGTATATTATTGCTATTAAATTACGCGGCGTATCATAATGTACATGTTAATATTTATTATTTTTAGGAGTACGCCCATACCTGGATTTTTAGACGATTATGCGTTTGTTATAAAAGGGTTGTTGGATTTATACGAATCTGATTTAAACGAGGAGTGGCTGGAATTTGCTGAGAAATTGCAACATCTTCAAGATCAATATTTTTGGGATGAAAAAAACGGAGGATATTTCTTAACAACATCGAGCGATCCAAGTATAATTCTCAGGCTTAAAGAAGGTATATTTAAGCATTTTCAAGATAATCTTAGTTTAGCAATTAAAGTTTTCATGGTTTTATACGATACGTCTGATAGTTGCGATTGCGTTCAGCTATGAAATCAAAGAAACCAACATTCTGCAGCATAGCTGAAAGTAATTGAAATATTTATAGCAACGCCTGCTCAATGTTTCATTACGTCCAGTCGTTAAGTTCATCAAGCTGTGATAGTTGCGTTTACGATTTTATTATTAGGTCGTAACACGAATGAAAGAGAAAGATCAGATATGTATTTGAAGATTTATAATTTCACATATAGCTTATGACGGAGCGGAACCATCCGGTAACTCGATTGCCGCTGAAAATTTGCTGAGGTTGGCAGATTACTTAGGTTGTGACGAATTCAAGGATAAAGCTGCTCGTCTGTTCGGAGCATTCAGATCTTTGCTGATGCAGAGACCTGTTGCGGTTCCACAACTAACATCAGCACTCGTACGCTACCATGATGATGCAACGCAAGTGCGTGCAAACTTATATGCATCGAACATATTCAATTTTCAAAAACTTGATGAGCTTTCGAAATGATTGCGTGTATATGTGGTGTTTTAGATTTACGTGGTTGGGAAACGAGGTGCCAAGGATACCGATGAGCTACTTCGCGTTATATATAAACGTTTGATACCCAACAGGATTCTTCTTTTAATCGATCCCGATGAAACGAACAGCGTGTTATTGCGTAAAAACCAACATCTCAGAAATATGAAATCCATGAATAATCGAGCAACTGTACATGTATGTAAATATCGCACGTGTTCGTTGCCTGTTACGAGTCCTGAACAATTAGCAAGATTGCTAGATGAACAGAAATAAGATCCTTACTAATTAGCAACTAAGTTTACTAAAAAAATCCGATTCTATATCGTTTTTGATGGTAAGAGTAGAGAAACAGCAAAATAATAGCATTTAACGAATCTCACGTTACATGTATGTACTGTATTATAATTTGCAGCAGCATCAATGGAATTTGTTATATTATTAAGAATAACACTTGTTGGACATGCTTGTACATAGAAATGTTTTTTCTTTTAATAAAATAAATGTGTACAAATAATTGCGCACGACTCATTTTTAATTTCTACACCCAACGGCATAATATGGTATTGATAAATATATCGTATTTACAATTAAACCATAATCATTTCACAAACGGAGACAGCGTCCGTTTTCATATATCGGTTCTTGATTACTGGCGAACTTTTGTTGGGAACGATACATAATACGGTGCCTACCGCAAAATCTCGCGTTGAATTCCAACCGAAAATAGACACGGTATATAAACCACTAGAGGAAGAGAGAGATTGGTAGACACACTAAGAGAAGAAAGCGGGAAGAAAGCTGAAGTAAGAAGAATCAGATATTTACTATTAACAATCCTATATATATATATATATATATATATTACATACATAATCCTTTCTATAAATAAATAATCGTATAAAAAGAGAGAAAATGCACACATACATACAGATATACAAATATACTGATCACATTTAAATATAGCAGGTAAGGTTGTAATCTGGACAGTCATTGCACGTGCACGTCTAAGTCGTTAAGATCGTTTCGGTTCATCTTCTTTAAAGTTAGGCCTTGAAAGATCGTATACCGACAATGGCTCGTCAACGTCCAAGTATTTGCTTGCTTACGTAAAAAAATACGATTCGTAATAAACAACGCTGTCTGTTGTCGATCGTCATCTCCGACGGCTGGAACGAATTTCTATTAATTGGTATCGAGTCTGTCACATGTAGTAGCAACGAGATAAAACACATTGTCCGAAAAGGAGAAGAAAAGGGAAGAAAGGAGCGCGCGTGGCACTTTATTGGCAGTGAAAACCAAAGCGACAAGATCTCGAGAGGAGTAGCTAATAAGATCAGCTTCTCTTCTTCTGTGCTCGCCTGCGCCTTCTTGGCTGCTTCTGATTGTCTCTTCCTTTCTTCTTCGCGGTTCGAGTACATTATCTACGACCACGGAGAGGTCACCGCGAACGAACCAACGAACCAACGAGGGAGAAAAGAAAAGAAAAAGACAGAGAGAGAGAGAGAGAGAGAGAGAGAGAGAAAGAGGGGGAGAGCAGGAGAGCAGAGGGAGGAGAGTAGGAGGATCTGCTGATCTTCTCGAGGGAGGATGCAGAAGGTCGTGAAGCGGATGAGCGAGGGACGCCTAGACGGAAGGGTCGCGCATGCGTTTCGTTCCGTCGACAAGGATGTTCGACGTTTTTTTCAGTCACCGGTCGACGCTGCGCCGGGCACCGTCGACGCGCACGTTCGCCAACAGTTTGATATGGGTCGCGGTTCTTATAGGGATATAATTTCTTCAGGTAGGCCGATTCGTGGTCGTTAGTCGCGCGCGATCGAGTTATCGAGTCAAAAATAGGCTAGATGCTACGTTCCCAAAGAAGGGTTGAGAAGCTGGATCGTTTTTAACGGGGCTGCCACGCGACGTACCACGCGCCACTCACGCGCTTTGCCTTTCCATCTTGCTGCCAAAAAGTGTCTCCCTCGGGACTTCGTTTCACACGCACGCACACACACACACACACACACATAGAAACACACAGACACACAGACACACGTTTTACACGGCAGGTGGTTCTATCGCTCGGTTCCTCGGTCGTCCTTCAACGTCGTTCCTCTCTCGATCATCGTCATCGTGAAAACAAAACCTTCGATCGTTATCGTTCGAAGAAGAATCGTTGTGCCGACACTGACCGCGAGTGATCACCTTGCTTGGTAGCAGGTGAGCTGCGACCTCCGTACGACAGGGCAACCGTAGGTGAGAGAGAATTGCAGGTGAGAGAGACCGGGCAAGCGCATCGCGAGGCGCACGGTTACGCACCTGGATTTCATCGTTGTCGCTACTTCAACGTAAAATGCGGCCAGTGGATGTGAGGCGGTTTCTTCGATCTCGAGACATTCGTGACGAAAAGCACGGTGCATGTTACTACCGGTAAAGCGTACGAGAAGCGCGTTCTTCGTATCGCTCGTTGTATCGGTATACCACAGGTAGCCGAAAGAACCGACCGAACTACATATCGGGTCCTCGATGTCGTTCTTACCTGTCCACCTGGCCCCGTCGTTTAGAGCAGCGACGTCTACGTTGTCGCCAGCGCAACTCAGGCAATATCTTCCCCGTGATAAATCTGCCAGCGAATCTATTTGGAATTATCCCGCGCAGACGATCTTCGTGTCAGGCTGCCGCTGAAAACGATTCGTCCCGAACGATTCGTCATCCTCGTGTCGACTGCTGGACGAGATCTAGAAGCCGGGAAGCAGCATGTCGTTGCATTATCCCCAAGGATATCGGTATCGTCCGGCGAGTAAAGCTGCCGGGGCAGGGAATGGCGAGCAAGGTTCTGACAGTGACGTTGCCCAACTCAGTGATCTTGAGGACGACGAGGACGAAGATGGGGGTGGCCAGTCGACCAATAGACGTATCGCGCACCGACAACACGAGGAGGAGGAGGAGGAGGAAGAGGAGGAGGAGGACGACGACGAGGACGACGAGGACGACGAGGACGAGGACGACAAGGACGACGACGATCAAGATGACGAAGAGGAAGACGAGAACGAAGAAGACGACGGGGTAGACGTGGATGGCGACGAGCTACCTTACCCTGGTTTCGTGCCGGTTGCGATGCGATACCTCGACCAGAATACACGACCGCGCAACTGGTGTCTGGCGCTCATCACTAATCCATATCCTTTTGGATCGTAACGACCACTGTCTGTCGTTTACCGAACGGTGATATCGTTATTTTTATTCCGCTTTCGCCTGTGAGAAAACCGCTTTGTCCGAGATTATTCCAGCCCGCGAGACGAAATAAGTAAGTTTCATTGCACGCTATCCGTGCTACCGTGCAACATCCGAGAACGTAGCTAGAGCTTCGTTTGGGATTTATTTTCTTAATAATAATAATTTCCAAGCGAAGCCACGCGCCCAACCGAAGAATTCTTTCCCACCGAATATCACGAACACGTCTCCATCTTTTTTCCATCACGCTCGTAAAACATCTTTATTACGGAGTTGCAGCATTTCGAGGGTTCCTGCGTGTCGTTTAGATTTATTGGTTACAACGTTAGCTGGTTAGCGATCGAATCGGTCTTCTCTTTTTTTTTTTATTTTCAATTCTTACATACACGTTTTGCTGTATCGTTCTTTCGGCGTCCTTTCTGTTGGGGTTCGGCATACAATTTCGGTGGATACTTATCACCGGGTTCCTTTACGTAGTTCTATCAGTATGAAATGAAATGTAACCAGACGTGGAAAATTATTTCAATTTTATTCGTTTATGTCGTTCGACGGTGATAAAAGAACGAGAACCTTAGGGATTTTAATTAATATTAATCTTACGTTCTATTCGTTCAACGTAAAACACGGTATTGAATTTATTTAATCGTTTCATGTTCTACGAAATTCTACCATAAGGATTTCTAAAGTATCAGCTCGGCTTTTTCTACTACTTCGTATATTTTCCGCCGATTAAAAAATAGTATACGTTTCATTCTTAGATCTTTCGACCTAATGAATTTTCTCCTATTTTCTCATGGTTCGTATCTCGTGGATACATCGGCTTCGTATTCGATCATAATTAATACTCGCTAAAAAGCGAGTGGCGTTTCGTACACGAGGCGAAACGAACCACTATATTATTATACCAATTTTATCATCACTGTAGTACGATTTATTCTATACACTGCACGCTAGTCCTGTTAAGCTTCGAGATAAAAGAAAATCGAAAAGCTACACAAAGCATTAACTTTGAACATACATTTATCGTGAAGGTTTCGTTCATTCGTCGATACTGATGTTTCTATATGTGCCGTGGTTTCTCAATGAAATATCGTCTGTGCTTTGCCAGCTTCCTGTACGATTTTCCCAAATACATCGGCCTTTTCGCAGCTATATCGACGGCTGATCCAAACGCGCAAATCAAACGAGGGATCGCGCTTCTTTTTAACACATCCGGATGACGTTCGACCAAGAATAGAAATTATCCGATACGACAGTGTTGGCTAGGCGAAATTCGACAGCATTTCAAGTTTTAAATGTACGATACAAATTCAAATCTGCTGTTTCGTCTTGTAATTAGTCGTTGCATCGTGCTGAACGATTTCATTGCGATTATATCAACACACACACACATATATATATATATTATTCAATATGTACATATATGTATATACATAGGCAATACGCGAGATCATATTTTTGCATCTAACTAATCCTAATTAAGAGGAAAAGAAGAGCAACGTGACGGAGAAAGCGAATGCTGCCCGCGAGAAGATCGTAGAAAATCGATTTATTCGAAATGGAATATGAGGCAGCCTTTAATAATTTTACCATTTCATTGATTCAACAACTATAACCAAATATTCCTACGTAAATTCCTACGTAGCCGACGCATAAAGTTCTCTTCTAATTTCTAAGTCAACTAGTCGTCGTTATTCTCTACATTAGCACGCGTCGTTCTCGCGAGGAAAGAAAAAGAGAAGATACGGAGATCGAAGCGAGAATACGAGGAAAGTTAAACTCGTACATAAACTGGAAGTCTCGGTTCGGCGTACCATAGCGGTAGGAGATAGAGCGCGCGAGGTCAGACCGAAGGCGTTTTAAATAGGTCATTGATTGACCTATCCCCAGGCGAATCGCACAGTGTGCTTGCATGGATACCGACTACCACACGACCAACGCGTCTGTCTCTACGTATTTCTGCCTCCTTCTTCCCTCTGCAACGTTATACACGTCTTGTATACGTGCCTGTTTGTGCGCGAAATTGCGGGGTGTGCAGGACGCACGTGGTCGACGGGCAAAGTTTAGTCAGCTAGCATCCGAGCAACAAGCGTCGCTAGAAAGATTCCCATTGTGCACGCGGACAATGGACGACTGGAACTACCGCGAATGCGGGCCAAGCATTTCGCAATTCTCCACCGCTTTTATCCCTCTCTCGTTTGCCCGTAGAAATTGAACAAACGTTCCCTTGTACCTTTTTACCTATACTCTATCCTACCCTATGTACCGTATAGCCTTTCCCTTCAACGAACGCTCATCTACCGGCCCCTGGCGTCGATTTCTTCTCTCGCTCGAATCTAACGTCGTCGATGGTCACTTTCCTCCTTTCGAACCTTTCACCGCGAGCGCTCTATTTTCTTCGATCTCTTCGCAACTGTATTTCGCGCCTTTTTCTTCACTCGCAATTTCTTCTCGACCTGGTTTTTTTTCGCGACGAAATTTCCTTTCTTCCTCTTTGTCGCCGTTCAATTTTCCAACGATGCCGAGGTAAAATTTCTCCTACGCAACTCACATTCCTCTGTTTCTCAGTTAAAATTTCGTTTCGTTTTCCTCCTTATCAGGTTTTTCTTCTATTTAGGCGAAGGTTATGCGTCTTTGCGTATAATATCGTTACGTACAATCGGCGCGGTAGGTTCCAAGAGAACTTTTACGAAGACCGCAACGTTCACGGAATCTTCCTGGCGTCACTGAGATTCGTTCGAATATAGATCATACGTCGGGATATTGTACGGGCGAATGTTAGAAGTTACACAGATTATCCGATCGTCTTGCTGTCAAAAAATCACGGAATCGTAAAAACAGAGTCTATAATTTCACGATTTATAAACTTGTCGACGTACCGATATTAGTAGTCGATAAATCGTGGCGCGCAACGGCTTTCACGTTTACTTCGACAGCGGCTTAAGCAAACAATTTGTTTCCTGATATTTTGCTCTTTGTTTCGTCGTGAATTTTGTCGTCGGTTGGCGAATAAAGATCGTTCGTTCGTATACGTAGGTTAACAAAGATACACAAGAAAGTATAAACGAGTCTCGTCGTTTGCTAGGAAATTCAGACGTAATAAAGTCGTACACACCGTCCCGGCAAAGATTGGCAAACACGTGACAGAGCCTCGCGTCTCCGCTCGTCTCACAGAGACGTGGTTTACGTTAGAATTTCAACTTCACGCGATATCATCTTGGTATAATTCCAACCTACAAGGAGTACGAATTGGATGCAGCGACACGTCTGCTTAATCATCGCGTTATACTACTATTGTCCGATAAATGATTCAAACACGGTGTAGTCGCATTTACTTGCACGCTCGTTGACGTTTCTAAGCTTCCTGCTGCCACGGTTTTCCTCATGCTCCCGTTTGCAACCGGATGCAATGGTTCGATGTCTATCGCTCGGTCGACCTCGATCTAATTGGTCGTTTCCAAAGAAATGGGAATACCGGTAAGATGACGCAGTCATTTATACGAATAACGCGAAGAAAAAGAAAAAGAAGAAGAAGAAAAATCAGTCTCTGAAAGCGCATCGTGGAAAGCTTATCACTTTCACAATCTCTGAATTTTATGCTAAAGTCATTTTTATATTCGCTTCGTGAAATAAAATTGTCATTGAGCGTTTTGTAAATCGTATTATCGGATCGGTCATGGTTGCAACGAATATTCGACAGACTAACGTTCGGATGAACGGGTCCTGGCAATTAGAAGCTGTGCCGATTAACTCGATAAATTGGACCGCGTAGAAAAGTGACAATTGCGAACGCTATTTTCGAAAATCTACTTTAGAATTTCCCATTGTTCTTGCCGTCTTGAGATAAATTAACTTCCGAAAGCGAGATATCTACTTCGCATGTCAAATATATTGTTACGTAAATATATTGTAATTTGGACAATGCGGAATCGATAACTTTGACATTACTTTCGATTCAGCCTACTGTTATATAACGTGTACCGTTATAAAATAGGATCGCGCGAATTTTATGCTTTGCAAGCCCCGAGCCATTTGATATATTTCGTAAGCCACGACAGATCGGAATACATCTACTACGTCATAACTTTTAATTTTTACGAAATATTACATCGTATATGCGTCTTTCTCTCCGACGACGTTACCTGAATCATCCGCGTTTGAAGTTGAAAACCTTTCGGTCCATTGCATTCGTCTCGCTTTAACCGTTTTACGAAAATTTATTAACACGGATCGATCACCTTGGCAGTAGCCCGAAGTGGTTAAAAACGCTGTCTCACAAAAGACTAGAAACGTAACTTATCACACGTTGTTCATTCGATTCATCAACCGAATGGACCAATTAGCGATTGCGACCTCTCTGAAAAGCGCGTGCCTAAAATGTTTGGGAAGAAGTAAGCGATGGCGAGTATACTCGACGGTAGAACGCACGTATACGTGGTTGTTATAACATAGAATTAAGTTGTAGTGAAACGACCGTTTTATTTCCCAATGTTATTAATGCAATTACTAAATGACTAAATTTAAACAGCAAGTTGCAATTACTTTTTCCGCCTGACGAGTATACTCGTCGTAAGAGAAAAACCATTGCCGTTTCTTCGTGACGACTATACTCGTGAAAACAGCGAACTCGATCAACGCAACACGATCGCGAACAGACAGAAACAGAACGCAGATGTCCGGCAGTCATCGATTAGGTAATTTCGCGGACACCGGCGACGGAGCCGGATGCGACACCCAACGAAACGATTCACGTCGGCCCCGCAACGACGCTCCGTTCTTTCGTTTCCACCTCGTCGATATTGTCCGATCCTGGAGCCCGACGACCTCTTTTCTTCCTCTTCTTTTCGATGCGGCGCACGTCGTCGACGACGCGAGGCCCAACTCCATTACAAACGGGTGAAAAATAATCGAATGACCGAAGCGTCAACGAGGCAATCTTCGACAGCGTCGAATGCCGCCGGAAGTGGCAGTCGATCGAAACAATTTGCCCGGCCGCTTCGGCAGGCTGATTGTCTATTAAGCGTTCGGTAAATGAGATTCCAGGCATCGATGAGAAACAGCTGACAGAGGTTACCGATGGATCGTTACATAGGAGGAATTAATAGGAATCATCGCGTGTTTCGAGCGCTGCGGATGTCTCGTTGCGACTTTCCAACGAGTCGCGACGCGGGCTTGTCCTTGTTCTTCGCCTTAGACTGCCCTGGTTCCCTGGCTTCTCTGGGACCGCTCTTCCAATTTTTCGTCGCTCGTCCTTACGACGAAATTTCTGTCCCAGTGGAATCACGTGGAGTGTCACGCCAGCAGTTACAAGTACGCGGATGCTGGAACGATCGTAGACGCAAATGCGATTCAGATGAAACTGTTTCGTTCAATTTTGATTTTGATCTTGTCTCGGCCAATCGTGTAGCACGGTCGGTAGATATCGATGAAAACCATAGTTAAGATCGATCGGTATGAATACACGATATTTGTATTTCCAATAGAAAGAGTAATTGGGGGCAGATAGAAATCGCTGGTGTTTGTATCAAGCGACATTAAACGCGTTTGTTCAACGTTGGCATCTTGCTAGGGATAGGAATACGTATATTTTTAGTCACATTTAAAAAATTTATATACGTTTCACGAGATAATATATATAGGTGTATCAAGCGTTCGTTACGTACGCGAAAGGATCCAGGCGTATTTCTCGTTCCAGTTTCAACCTAGCGATAGTATAATATTTTATCTCGGTTATGGCAAGAGCTAGAGGATCAACGGTAGAGAAACATCGTGCAGATGTTCAAATACTTGAAAACGATAGCGATACGTAAATTTCGTTCGTGTAAAATGCCCCCGTAAAATCGTTCCAGCCGGACGTTAATTTTATTCCACGCCAGCGAGATTCCTCCGAGTTGTTGCCGATGCGCCTACTCCCCGGAAAATCTCCTAACTCTGTGCTATCGCGCGCTGGATTTTGTCTTCGGGCCAAAATTTCGCTCGATACGACTTTAGGAGTAAGTTCGAGGATTTCGCTATTTGCATGAAAACCATGGCAAAGTCCGAAGGGAATACAATTCGTGGGACGAAAGAAGTCGCTTCTACCGTGACATTTATGCTCGGTATTTATTCGTCGATCTCGCGTGGTCGCGATCGCGTGGAACGCAATGAATCATCGATAAGCATAGGAAATCCTGGAGATTGGGAGAAGAACAGGCGCAACGAAAGGAAAAGAAAGAGCGGAGGCGACTGAATGTAAGGGTGGATTTTCACCGAGATTTAGGTCTCCAGGCTCAGCGAGCTTCGTTCGATCGATCGGTCGTATCGCGAGAACAGTGAATTCGAAAGGAGCGTGGTTCTCCGATCGGCGTCCCTGACACTTCTTCGGCTTCGTATCTCCGTGTTCTAGCGCCGACTGACTAATCCTTTTCTTGGTCGTTTACAGCTGCTCAGGAAAGTATTTCAACGCTTGCCGGAGGCAAATTTTACGCGTTGTATGGAACGTTTTGAAATTTGATTAGCAGCCTAACCAGACGCCATTATCCTGATAATATCGGTCAATTTATAACTCGTATTATATAACGCGTATTACAATTGAAACGTATCGTATATCGCGTGTAATGATGTTACGTATATTACGTGTATCGTACAAAACATTTCGAAATTTCATTGGCAAATTTCATTGGCAAATTTCATTGCAACGAGATTATTTCGCATTGTCCGTAGAATGTCTCAATTTCGAAATGATATACAGGGTGGTTGGTAACTGGTGGTACAAGCGGAAAGGGGGTGATTCTACGCGAAAAAAGAAGTCGAAAATATAGAATAAAAATTTTTCGTTTTTTTTTTTCAACAATTTTTGTAATAATAAACGTTACGATTACTTCGTATTATTTCATCATGTATGTCTAATTTTCCGTTACGGCAAAAAGAAACTTAAACCGCGATAATATCCGCTTTATAACGAGACGCGATAAAGTGCAGGCGTACCGAGCGAAAATTCAAAGTCGATTTTCTCGAAAACAAAGCCTCGAACGAAAAATTTTTATTCTATATTTTCGACTTCCTTTTTCGCGTAGAATCACCCCCTTTCCGTTTGTACCACCAGTTACCAACCACCCTGAATATAAAAAGAATTATATATTTACGTATTAGAATGTATCATATATTACGCCTATGTCGCGTGTATTATGCGGATCATTTAGGAATTTCGTTATCGCTGTAACGAAACGCGAGTGTCACGATTATGTCGAAACCAATCTGAAAATGTACCTGGAAACTGCAAGATACTTTTATTGCAAGTATATAGTCTCGTTAGATACCGTGGCTTATCAATGTAACGAATAAAGTTGACCGTCTGAAATGCGATATTTTGGTGATCCCGATGAAGCAACTTTCATATTCGCTTTTGGATTCCTTTGAAACTTCACCAATACGATCATGATTTTGTTAGAGCGTCAGGGAAATTTTAGAATCTTTCATAACGCGTCTATAATTCATAGAGAGTTTCTACAAGAGCTGAGACACTTTCGCGAGCCACTGTACCTCTCGAGTTCTTCTGTCGTGTCGTTTACTCTTTCGGAGTACTCTTTCTGATCGTTCACGCCTGTTCTCGATCATCGTCGCGCTTGTTGAATCTTCAACCGGTCCCGTTGTTTCATCAATCGTAATAACTTCGTTTATCGATCTCGGCACACAGGTCATTCAATTAAAATAACACGCATGCGTTCACAGATATCGCGAAAATCGTCCGTTTGATTTTCAATGAAACGCGTGTCGCGTCGAGCATACCCGTAACACACGTAGCGTTACGAACAATATCGCCAGATTCGCAAGATACACTGCACGTACGTTGATCCCGAAATACAGTCGTTCGATGTTGCTATGACGCGAATAACGAGAAATCGTCATTTCATTCGATACGAAATCTATCGTAAGATCTTATGTTATTAAATAGGTTTTGGAGTTTGATATTTATTGATACACACAGATTCAGTTTTTTACGTTCTGTATTTCACCAAAGACAAAGGAGCGTCGTTAAAAGTCGTACCAACTTAGCATATAGGAACTATAGGAACTAGCGATCGTACCAACCTAATATTTCCTCAGCATCCTATACTACAATTAAGTTTGTTAATAATAATGGATCGTACAGATGTTGATCAAACAGGAAACGATGGTTGTTTAACGTGAACCAAATGCAACAACGTGCTATAATTAAGACAACTGGATAAGTTAATTCGCAACCCTCGTCACCACGGATCCAACACGCTCTCTCTCACGCGGATCACGCTCTCTCGACAACGCGATTCGTACTCTCTGACTTCTCGACTAACACTCTCCGGCTTCTCCGCTGACACTGGCCGTTAATTCGTCTATGTCCCTTAGCGTCCCTTTGTCTTTTGTCTTAGCTCCACCACGCACGTGTTTCGCAACCGCTCGTGGCCGGGGTCACGAAGGACCGACGACGCATCGATGGGTCTGTCGGTAGCTCGGCTTTCTCGCGACACTGTTTATGGTTCACCCGATATCTCTTAGGCCTTTTGTCCACGATACTACACTATTATTAGGAATATGAAATTTGACCATATTCGTGAACGAAAGTCGATGGAAAATATGAAACGTCGGGACTCGTTTCTCTTAGTTGCTCGAAGGAAACCACGTGTATTTCAACTTTTACTTAAAACTTGACTTAACAATTCCTAAAACTTAACATCTCCCATATGCGCCAATACAAATTTCGTGTATAGAAGATCGATATCCCTGATGCCTGTTACGTAAGAAAGAAACTATTTCTTAATGGAACTGGCTTTTCTTCATGCGCTGCTCTTGTCGTTGATCCGGGATTGATAACAGGGGAGGTAAGACAGGCAGCCTTGGAACATCAATTTCTTGCCGTACACGGGAGACGTTGTATCCGGGTTATATCCTGCAGGTCGATCAAAGCCACCACTCGATTCGTTTATTCCGTGCACAAGTCTTATCGGCTCGCGTATCCACGGGATCACGTTAGATAAAGACACTGGCCTGAATGTTTGCGGGCGCGAAAGATAAAAGTTATCGGTGTTCTTGCTGCGGCAGAAAGTGTTACAAATCCAGCGCGTTCCCCTCTCTGTGTTAACGGCTCACGAACCTATAAAACATCGGTATTATCGGCAAAAGGGTAGAAAGAACATCCTCCGAGATACCGTTGCTCTTGTCAATTTTTCATCGACGAGCCAGTAGCACGCGCCTCGTGTTTCCTGACTATAAAAACTGGCTGAAACTTTCAATTTTTACGCGTTTACGCTTTCCAACGTTTCTAGACGAAGACTACACGAAAAGGAAGAGAAGGAGTCACATTCTCCTTTGGTCTTAGAATTCAAAATAGTTTCTAGATCTTAAACTTTTACGATCGCACGGACGATACACTCGCGTTTCTTCGAGTCTCGAAGCGACCTGGGATATTCGCAAAACGATGGAACAAAGTACAACGCATCGATAACGCTACTCCCAAGAATTACAAATGTGATATCTAATCATCGTGAAAGTTTAAAATCTAATATACCTAGGAATACGCGTTCCAAGCTTCGGGGTACTTCTATATTCATGAAACACAGTGGTATTTTCTAGTAGGTGGATTTCTGACACGGACAAATCGTCCGTTCGGTTAAGACAGCTGTTGTCGCTGATAGTCTGATTCCAAGTAGGAAGAAAATTATATTTGATTCGATAAAGATTCGTAACACGTTGGAAGCGCGTACGTGAGCGCAATAGAACATTTGCGCGCGTCCGTCGTTATCGTTTCGTTCGGTTAGTTGGCGATTGAATGGAAGAAGCGAAAATTAGTTCGACGCGTGGACACGTATATTCGCAATTATTCCAGATCACAAATTATATTTAATAATCAAACTTCCTTCTTTTTTTATGCATCGTTCGTTACGTTATCGTCTTTCCACGATTATTTCGATAAAAATAATGTTAATAAATAATAAATATTCAACAGATTTTTTCGCGTAGAAAATGTCCACTTTAATAGCACGATAATGGAAATTGTTCATTTGGTCGTCGTTCGTTTCTTCGTTCGGAAATACACGCGTGGCCAATAGTTTTGAACTCTTGAAACGAACTTTACTCGCCTGCATTTCCGAAATGTTAATTTCCAAAATGTAAATGCAAAGCCACGATTTCTACGATTTAACAGGCCAAAGTATCGACTTTTCGTATCATCGGTTCGTAATGGGAGGGCGTTTATCGATCGCCAACAGAACGATAGCACGAAGGAACACATATGTGTCTTATTTTGTGCATTGAAGTCACGCGAAATGATTTTGGTATTTGGCGGCGAACAACGAGACGGAATGCAACGATATGTTTTATCCGCAGTACGCTTTATCCGCATCCGCATCGTTAGGATCACAACGACGATGATAGTAACACGGTGATCGCGTGCGCGATCAATCGTTGCACGTACTGGCACAAATAAAAAAATATAATTATCTGAAGAGCTCTTTATCGATATGGATGGTGCCATTTGTTGAATCGCGCGATCGCTTGAAATTCGCTTATCTATTTTTTCTTCTTTTGTCGTATGACGTTTTGACGAATCAGCTGGCCTTTTGTTCTTATTTTGATTTTAACAATACGTCCATCTGAATGCGTTATTGGCGTCTATATTGGCCTATAGAGATTTCAACTCGCTTGTTAAAAATTCAATTTAGTCGACTTCCTTTCTGCTCGTAATTCTTCTGACGGAAAGAAGATATATTCCGGGAACTATAGGTTTTAAATGTTTGAATATTTCTGCGAGTTAGCATCGCGAACGTTTACGATTTCATTTCCAGTTATTTCTGGTTATTAATCGTTGTGGTGTATCGTTTTCGATCTACAAGCAGCTAGATTCCTCGCTTTAACGAATATGACGAAGCGAACGTTGCAGACAACGAAACTGTATAACGTTAGCCTTCGATAAGTAGGTCAAGTAACAAGTGCAGTTACGTTTAATTTGTACAATAAAAATAATTATCCAGGGTATCGCTAGCATCGCGAGAAAACGAATCTCTTCGTTGATCAACCTTAAAATGAAAATCACGCGGAGTGTATTTTTGCAGCTGATATTTGCAGAGTGATTTATGGAATATCGTGAATGATGATACGGATAAATTTACTCGATGGTTCTTCACGCGTTTAATAATCGTAGAAATTACCGATACTTTAAGAACGAGAAGAATATTTTAATCAGCAGATTTGACGAAGGAAAGCGGAGTCCACCGTATTAAGAGTCGACGGAGATTCTAACGAGACGTAGTTTGAAAATTCGCGATCGTAACGGCATTGTTTCTTAAAGCTTAACGCGAAGCGTTTTCTAAAAATAATTCCCAAGGTCGACGAATTAATTAAATCCAATCCGCCAACGAAGACAATAAACGAAAATTTCGCGATCGTGAAAATGATCGTCTACCACGGAAACGTGTCGTAAGTTACAATATATTTAGTTTAGGATATTTTCAGCGTGGAATTTTGTTTTAAACAGTGCGAGCATCCAGAGATATTAATCCATTTCGAAAATATTCCAGTTACTAAATATAGCACGTCCATTTAGGATCTGTTAAAAATAGATAAAAAAGAGCGTGGAAAGCCTAAAATAACAGAGGCGACGAGCTTCCGATATTTTAGAATTCGAAGCAATCATTTTGAAAGGATGATGACAATTTACGTTCTCACATTCGGTCTAGAAAATAAAAAAAAAAGAAATAAAAAAAAAAGGAAGAAAAGAAAAATAAAAATACACGAGAAGGAAAGAACTACAGAGAGCAAACAGTAGATAACGCAGGCTAACTATAGGATTTACCGTTTTGTCCTCGTGATTGACACCTCAATTAAAACTTTCCTGGAATCAAGTGCCTTTCACCCTCGCAACGCCGATAATCACGCTACCGGCCACCACCAAGTGCTCAACATTTCAAAATCCCGCACTTCTCGCGTTCAAATTTCAATTCCACCCGCTAGAGGAAACTCACAAACTCGTTATACGTTTTATATTAAATATGCGACGTGCGCATCTTCAAATTGCTTCGAAATTTAATCAATATAATTGTCATGGGATTCGTCGTAGCGATAATGGAATATCGATATGTTTCGTGCGGCAGATGGACACATATGATAGTAATAATAATAATAATAATAATGCTTTATCATATATCAGACTTTGCATCTATTACGAGAAAGTTCTTTGACACAGCGAACTGGTTAACATATGAATGATATGTAACAATAATACGAAAGTAATATATTAATTAATATATCATTTTAATTAATACATAGAATATTAGTACGTCGTTATACAATACATTTTATATAATACGTACGGTACATACATTTTCAGATTGATTTGTTTGATCGATACAATTATGGCAGCGTGTCTCGTTACGATGCTAATGAAATTTCAAAATGTTTCTCATTCAATGCATATAATATGTATAACATATTGGCTTGAAATTTTACCAATGCTATCATGGCAGTCGTGTCCCATTACGATACTAACGAAATTTCAAAATCGTTCACTCGATGCGCGTACTCTATACGAAATATATATTACATTTGAACACGTCAATTACAAAACGCATTATACGATACACGTTGTAACGTGTACGATAACCACGTTGATTTGTAATTTCATCGATATTATCGCGGCATGCTGCCGTGTCTCTCTACGCTGCCAACGAAATTTTGCAAAATGTTTCTTACAACGCACGTAATACCGTCGCGAAAGGTATGCGATAGTTGCTTCGATCGCTATAGAATCATCCTGAGCAGTGACGTAAGAGACAAGTGGAAATGGTGTTTTAGCCGCGTGGCATCAAAATACCATGAAATAAATAAAATAAAATAATTCGTGCGCGTTTCACGGGCCACCGTATATAACGATATTATAAGCGTATTAATAATAATTTTCTTCTGCTGAAACATTATTGGTGGACGAGTGGAATCGCGCTCGATAATCGTGCATCTCGTGACCTAGAAGACCGACGAGACTCTCGGCTGTTCTCTCGCACGTTCGCGGAAGCTGCGTGACTAAATTTACTTTTCCTCCGCCTCTGCTGAAACGCGGAATAATTCATCGTGTACACACGCTCAATCATAAATAGCGTATGGAATCCTGGCTTCGTTATTTTTTCGCCTGTAGGCAATGCACGGACGGTTTGAGTCGTGGTGTACGTGGCTTGAAACGCTTCCGTCCGAATTTCACCGTGAGCAGACCTTCGCATTCAGAATCGTGGCGCGTACCTTTGTGCCAGTTTATTCTTCGTCCGCCACCGGGTCTCTTGTGTCCTGGCACAAAGAGACACACGGAGATGCTTCGAAGCAAACTGTTGCTCGTGTTTTTACCCGAGCGGGCAGACGCGACGCGAACCAACATCGCCACCGTTGCGAAAAATCTCCAGGTTCCGCTTCCACCTATTCTTTTTTTCTTTCCCCCTTTTTGCATCGGCGGCGCGAGCCGCGCCGCGGCAAGATTCGACGGTTACACCGGAGGAGAGAGCCTGGCGGAGGCCAGCCGTTTATTGATCGGACACACTCCGTATGTTTGTGGAAAGTAGATAACGCGGCGGCTTTCTCGCGATTTGTCCGAGGAAACGTCTCGTCCGGTTCTGCCATTGCCAGACCTTCGCGACAATTTCCATCCTACACGCGCATCGTCCAGTCTTTCGCACTTCCAGATGGTTTAAGTCGTTCGTTTCCGTCTATGAGATATTTAGGGTACGAGTTTCGCTTGTCGGAGATGCCTCGCGCGTCTTCTTGTCAGCTTCCAAACGTATGAATTTTCTCTAAATAGATTCGAGTTAGCTTAATATTAGGTAAATCGATAGCTCTATGCGGAGAAGAGATTTTTCAGGGGATCTTTGATCCGAGTGTCGCTCTACGATCAAGAAGATGCGTTTTAATTTAACACGGTTGAAGAAGGGGGAAGAATCTGCTGAAAAACTGATAAATAGGCAACGTTTTACAAAGAACCAAAGGTATTTCCGGTGTGCGATATTCGAATATCTTCGATAATTGGTCGATATTTCGAAAATTGAAAAAAATGAACAACGAAATGAATAAAAATTCTTCAAGTATGCTAATGTACACGCGAAAGAGGGCGATAATTGTGAATAACATGGAGGAAGGTGATACAAAAATTGTTTATTCGTATTGATAGACACTCCATCCATTGTGTATTATATTTACGAAGATTATGGACAATGCATGGTGGTGGTAGGTAGTAATAGTAGTAGTAGTAGTATAGGCAAAAGTCGATCAAAGATATATCATAGTTCGTTGTAGTATCCGAATAAGGCAAGTGCGGTGGAAGATTAAAGTGTTTGGAAGGCAGAACAAGTGTGACTTTTCCCTAAATAAATATTCTAACTTTTTCACTCGGATTTAAGGTGACTACCAATACGCAACTTCTCTCGCGGCGCGAAACTAACTTTTAACTTTGAAAGACTGTTATTTCGTTACTTTCCTCACTTTCTTTTGTTTCTGCTCAACTTAAATTGATCTTCTCCTGAATTCTATAAACTTGACGATCATCCTTATACAATAGCATTTCTATCGTAATGTTATTCTTCGTTTCCTCGAGACTAAAAAAAAAAAAAAAAAAATAAAAAATAAAAATAAAAAGCAGACACTTTCGAAAAAGCACGCGTGATATTTCGTAATTAGAATGTACAGATGAAATACGAGGATCGATGTTGCGAAAGATTTGAGGACCGTTTACAGGGCTATTAATGATTTCATAAATGAATAATATACAAGAAGAAGCTGTGAGCTTTTGTAAAGAAACAGATGTTTGAAAGCTGCATACATCAAAGGTTCGTAATTCTGACCGTACTTAGCTATACGATGTCCAGTTGTAAAGGCAGTGCAGCTACTTCAGAAAGCGTTGCGCCCTCTTCAAAAGGCACGGACGTCGCGTTCTGAAAGTAAAGTCTATTTAGTCGTTAAAAAATTAATTAACTGAGCTGAAGAAATATATTAAAGCAGTACACGTTAGTCAGTGTACCTAATATACTTTTAAAACATCTTCTATGGTACGTACGTCTTTAACCAACTTCGTTCCACCGATTGATCGTTGATAGTAAGCTCGTCAAGAGAGCTTGAATCGCTCTCTTATAAATATTCTCCAATAAATTTTTCAATTCTAACAATTTTCACCTTTCGTCGTTTCGATCCGTTTCTTTAACTCGTGCTTTATGAATTTTCAACGTTGTAACAATTTTGCGTGTCTTTTTAGAGACCATCGGATTGATCAATTCGGTAACTACGTGTTCGCTTACGATATTTTGAAAAATTCGTCTCGCAATAGAAATTATCCGGAATGCAAAGAACTTGTCTTTTTTATAAGCTACGATCGAGTCTGGTTTCTTCCTATTAGTGATTTCTGTCGCGTTTCTCGATTCCAAAACGACACACCCCCGAACTCGAGGGTGGTAGGGTGGAGTCTTCCAGTCGAAGACTATCGAAGATTGGTAGTGGCCGGGTCATAAATTTACGTAAAACTAATCGCACGATTCAATTATCCAACTCTTGGTGCGGACGTGTGCATTTTATTGCGTCGTGACGAAGAAGCTTCGTGTACACGAGCGCCAACGTCTCTCCGCTTTGTGCGAGTAGGTTCGCCATCCGTTTTCTCCGACGATTAATTTGTTACATTTAAAAGTTCGCGTCCTGATCAGCTTTAAAGCGGTGTAAATCGGGGCTATCGCTTTCAAATTCGATAAAAGATAACGGCGAAAGTAAGCAGAGCCTCGCGTGACGACGGCAATCGATTTTCTAAACGGAACCGCGCGCATCTGCGTGCAGAATTCTCGCAATTTGTCAGAAATTTGTCTTTTACGATCATCGTGAAATATACACTTGCGCTAAATATCTTGTAGCTTCTGCGTATATTGCCGGATTTCCTTCAAATTTTACCACTATGACGTTGATATCCTCCGAGTCTTATTATAGTGGCAGCGAAATTTCAAAATCTTTTATATAACACGTACAATGTACACGTTACATAATATTTCGTAAAACCAACTCTCCTAAGCTATCATTATACATCCATATACAGCGTCGACAGCGAGCGTACATAATCGAAAGGGCGAAATTTATTCGAAAAACCTGTACCCACACTCCTTCGCAAAGAGATAGCCCATGTGAGCTATCTTTAATTTTTAAGAAACATTTTTTAAGAAATTGCGTATCACTATACGACTTCTTATTACTTTCGATATTTTAGCTACTGATAATCGTTGCTGTTTTAGTTGAACAATTTGCTTTTTTTCAGACACGTTTCATTTTTCTTCGCGTCCCACATACTTACAAATTTACGTAACATTGTACTGTAATCTCTACTCGTTGATAGATCATGAACTACCGAGCAATTTCTAAACATATTATCATTTCGTTCTTAAAGTAAAACAACTTTTTCTTGTTACACACTAAACCTCATAATATTTTTAATTATATTTTCAACGAACCGCATATCCTGAGCTCGTAACGTTTCGATATTGTACGTTACAGACGAAAAGCTTTACACGCGTCATTGAGAAATTAAAGATAGCTCATTATCTCTTTGACGAGGAGCGTACATACGTATAAATCCAAAATTGATGGAAGAAAGATACAAAGTATACGCAGACACAGGCCAATGATAAATAGCAAAGTCGATATTACACGAATCTGGTTTCGTAAGGTGTATCGTTCGATCGACTCTTCATGTAATACAAGACAGAAGCGTGAAGAGCACGCGAGAACTTGAACCGAGACACACGTTAATTGTCATTAGCGTCGAAGGGTGGGTTGGTTGATCGAATTCTATATATAAATTGTACGTGGGTTGCACGTAGAAGCTTCCAGTTTGGCATGTTTGGCGATGGTAACGGTCGATTGCCGATCTTTCAATGAAGATTTACATAACACTATCATTGTCTACGAGACGTATTCTTCTCTCTGACGTACAGTTCTACCGGAGACTCGTACTCGATCAATTTTTCGATGATAAATATGCAGACATAAATCGCGTTGACCTACGAATTATTTAGCTTCGCTGTGAATTCCCGCGGCATTTATTTTCCAAGCAGCAGAACGAATAGCTCGCTGCCTGTATAACGCGTCGGATCTAATTCGTTTGATGTATGTCCGTGAAAATGAGAGCCGGGAAGCTTCTGCCCGTTCCTACAATAGCGCGGCCTATTGGAAATTTATGTTTGGAATTCTATCACCTTCCCATCAACGTCAGATCCAGTTCTAACGTTAGCCCGCCTGAAGTATGAAGGGATCCACCTTCTTCGACTGGCTTTTCCATAATACTTCATGCTCAATTTACGCCAATTTATCACATTCGCTGATAGAACACGCGACTTGAGAGTTTCTTTTCTTTTTCTTTCTTTTTTTTTTCCGTTGGGAACGTCTGTACTTTCAATAAATTTTGCTCAGAAAAAGAAAAAATTACGGATCGCATTCTTCTCTTCGTTACGGACGTCTTTGACTCGATAATTTCTGCTTTCGACGCATCGTCAATTTTTCTTCTTTTTCTCGCGGCGTGCTTTTCTTTCTTATTTTCTTAATATTAAGTCATCTCGTCGGAACATACGAAACGAATGACGCAACGGTTGCGTCAACAACATTATTCACGGGGCCCTCGTGCACAATGATTTACTAACTAATAATAGTAACGAACTGGTAAATGTCAAGTTACAGAGTTATAAACTTGTGCCGTATGATTTTACCATTTTCTTCTTACTGCTTCGTCGAATACAATCGGTTTTGTTTGCGATGCCTAAAAATTCACTCGCCGAGTTTCATTCGTTTCGCGATCAATTTTTACAGCGGTTAATTATTTTACAGTCGTCGGTGATAAACGAGCGGCTACCGAGATAAAGTTAAATTCAATTTCGATTAAAGGAAGTTCAGGTAAATTATTTCAATGGATTTATTTCATACGGGTTAAATCGTTGGGACAATTTTGCAAAGCGTTTCACGCGAATCTACAGACGGCAATTAAACGGCATTAAGAACAGAGATTTCGCTAATCTACGAATTAATCGTACGCGATCAATTTAACACCTACTTTAACCTATGATCGCGCAATTTTGACTCGAGTCGATGCTTCGTGCTAATAGATCGCATAATGGTCTGCCTTCTCCTTATTTTTTTAAACGTAACGCGCATACGATTATATGAAAATAGCAATTAATTAAACAATCAAATTTTTAACGAAACGGTAGAACGTTTCTGCGCTTTGTATCTTATTTTAATAAAAAAAAAGAAGATAGAGAAGATACATGAAAAATAATTATCGCCACGTGTAAAGAATATGCTTTTCCACGTATCGAATTTTCTCACACAGATAAATAAAATAAAGAAGGAAAAGGAGAAAAAGATTTGCTTGCCTTGCGAGAAACCATTAATTTCAGATTTATACGACAATTTCTGAATAATTTATTCGAATAAAAGCATCATCTATGATTCACACGGCTGTATCTATAAACGTCGACAATGTTATAGTAAATATGCGGCTGTTTTTAAAGCGTAAATGAATAACAGTGGCGAAGAAAGATCGGTTTCTTGCGCAAGAGTAATAATTAAAATATTACTTTAAAGCATGTTGAATAAATAAAAATCCTTCGTAACGCTAGGATCTTAAGTGGCCAATAATTCAAAGATAATCTCTTAAGCTTAATATTTCATTAACATAAGAAACCTTGGCTCTTTCAGCGTGTCGTAAAACTTCTATTAAAAATACATCGTCCCGTTTACACTTGGAGCGATTAGAACGAAGCAAATTCGGCTTTGTTAATCTTATCGCGTAAAGGAATATTTTATTGAAAAACGAGTCGGTTAACGCGCAAAAGTATACTATTCACATACCGCGTAATTCCGCCGTATTTTAGTATACGAATCAACAAAAGTGGAAAATTATTCTTCCATTATGCGACACGCTTAATTCCGGATGCTACTTATTTTGCAAACACCTTGCGCGGATGAAGATTTTCCGCCGCGTTTAATTTGTTAACCCTTGGAATTTGGCAACTTCAAAATTGCAAGCTAATATACTTGTGCAGGAAGATTTAGAATTACCTGTAACGAGATAATTCGCTTGCGTTTCTACGAATACGAATATAAAAACAGCAGGCGAATTACAAAAGCGAAGAGCATGTGAAAAGACTGCGCTGCTTTGTACAGAGCGTAATGAGAATTGGAGCAATTTGCCAGCAGTATTAAAGATAACGTATCTTCATTTAGGACAATGCTGATTACTAGTAATAAGAATAAGATTCAAAAGGATAGTATTATACGTAGCACCGATTAACGGTATATCCAAGTTAGGTTGCTGCTTATGTATCTACTCGTATGTATTATATTAGCTTGTTGGAAAAGTTTCCTTCGTTTTGTAAGGAAATAATAGACGCACAATGTTTCTTGTTTTATATTAGTTTATTGAATTATGCACGAACGTAATAACAGAAATATAACCTTACAAAACGAAAGGAACTTTTCCGACGACCTAATATTATCACATCGTTACGTGTAACTCGATTGTTAGCTAAAGTTGTAACGAAAGCCTGACACAAGAGCGACGATAAAAGTAGAATAATATTGGATCGTAAGGATCGTTATCGTCAGAATATACGTGATAACCGAATTTTCTTTTATTTGGAAGTAGTTTACAATTGAGAATTATAAGTAAATTATTCTGGCGTGGTAGCTGAATCTAATGTTTAAATCTACAGGGTAATGTCTTTTTAGCCTGCGGATCTGTTCCGTCGTGTCAAGTAACTCAGGAACTAGTGGGTTTTGGTGGTTGTTAATTCTTATGTTATATTTTGTTGAAAATTTTGGATCTTAATTGCCGAAATAATGGTATAGGAACACTAAATTTACACTTAGAATTTATATTAGAATAGTTATATATTTATTTGATAAACGATTTCAAAGATATTCGTCGATACACACTTGCACGCGTCTCACCTTCTTCCATACCAGATTGTTAACCGAACAATTTACGTTCCTTTGTTTTCGAGACGTACTTCCACACACTCATATTCGCGCACATGTGTCACTACTACGCGGTCAATCTAGTCTATAGCACATAAAATGACCCATATCTCAACATATCTATTACTGAATTTGGATATTTCTTCTTTAACTGTAGGTATCTTAATGTCGCCATGTATTGTTTCGTTGGTAACATACCAAGGTGCATCTATTAAGGATCTTAGAGATTTTTATTGGGATCGTTGGAGAATTTCTATGTTGGAATTACTCGCTGTTCCCTATAGTTGGACTCCATAGGTCCAAACAGGTTTAGATATGGCGACAACCGAATAAGTAACTAATTTGTCTTACAGGCGGTATATTAACCCTTTGCACTTGTATGTCGAGTGTGATTCGACATCAGTTTTTATGTCAGCAGCTCCTTCGTCGACGTTCTTTCATATCTACCTTTTTCGGTGAAACGTGCGAAAGAAATGTCGAGGAAAATATTTGGTTGGTATGATCACTAGTTCCTACATGCTAAGTTGGTACGACTTCTAACGACGCTCCTTTGTCTTTGGCGTCGGCCACGTGTTAATTATCTGAGTGCATCCGGTCTGTTCATATGGCTGTACATGGTGGTGAAATACAGAACGTAAAAACTGAATCTGTGTGAATCAATAAATATCAAACTCCAGAACCTATTTAATAACAAGAAAGGCAGGATCGCATCCTGGAAATTGTTTCAAGATATATTATGCGCTTAAAAATTACGAAATACGACGATAGTGTGAATAAAACTGGTATTTAAGTGAATTTCTTTCTTCCTTTATTTGTTTAAATCGTCTTATTTCTGAGTTAAAGTAAATTTCAAATAAAACACTTAAAGACTTTGGGAGCTGTTCGTAACGAAATTGAAATAAAATTTGCAGTGCAAAGGGTTATTTATTCGAACGTTTGTACAGTTGGTAGAGACAGTCACGATAGAATGGCTGTATTATTCGACTGTCTCGGTATTCTACTATTCGAATGATTTAGTATCCAAATATTCCGCTATCTGGCAGATTAATAATAATATTTGATAATCGATAACGTCGATAATATTCAGTACAATAAATAGTTGCACGCGTGCTGTGACGTATAATCCAACTTTGAAACAAATTTAGAAGCTGCGCAGGGTAAAGGAATGTCAAGTATCTGAAGTATCTCTCGTACACGCGCGTTGCTGGTCGCTTCGTTACGATCACACGTTTTCGTTCAAACTTTTCGTTAAAACGTTCGTCTTAAACGCGAGTGTAAGTGAAACGCAAAATATAATTTACATCTTGAAATTGTCAAATTACGTTCGCAACATGTTTACGATAATTTCGTCATGAACGAACGCCATTCCGCTTCCGCAGTCCGAAACAAATAATCGTTTCTTATTCGAATTCGTCCTCATCGATGTATTTTATTTTTATACCTTCGGAATGCTGTCTTTTTTATGCATAATCGATGCGTACAATGATTAATCAATATCCTTCATACGATGTGCACCGTGCAAGAAGACGCTACACCGAGTAGACGTGGCAAAATGGTTAGCTTCGAACTGACGCGTCGTTGAAAGGGTTAAGGGCAAGGGTGGTAAACTTGGTCGCGTGCTGAATTACACAAGAGGGTCCCGAAAGTGGAGTTAACTTGTTGTCGAAAGGATTAAAGCCTGAGCTTTGCGAGGCTACAGACGAGCGATGTACCATTCGATGAATTTTGCCTCGTAAAATCGTTAAAAATCGTGGCAGCTAATGACGATATTTTGATCATAAATCTTCATAAGATCGAGAAATATTTTCTTCGTTAACGTGGTTGATAATTGACGAGAGAATAAAATTCGATGGATGATAGAAATCTATTAGGTTGGCAACTAAGTGATTGCGGATTTTGTCATTAGGTGGTATTGACAAAATCCGCAATCACTTAGTTGCCAACCCAATACTAAATTCAACTTCGAAGAAACATTTCGTATATCGTTTATCGTTTATAACATATCGTTAACACGTTACGTACAATTTAGTGGCATTTTACGTAACGTAGAAATTATATGTCTAACGTGAAAGAATATGAAGGAGTTTAGTTGCTGGAAGAGCTGTGACGTAGAAGATTCGACTGATTCGATGTAGAAGCGTAGAGGATCAAAAATATTCGATCTTATTGACGGAATACAAAGAAATCTACTCGTATTAAGATACTTCTTGCACGGTGCACATCGTATGAAAGATATCGATTAATCATTGCGCGCATCGATTATGCATAAAAAGAACAGAATTCCGAAGGTATAAAAATAAAATACATCGATGAGGACGAATTCGAATAAGAAACGATTATTTGTTTCGGACTGTAGAAGCGGAATAGCGTTCGTTTATGACGAAATTATCGTAAATATGTTGCGAACGTAATTTGACAATTTCAAGATATAAATTGTATTTTGCGTTTGTGTATAATCAGTACACGAAGAAACAGCATTGAAGATCAGGTCTAACAGCTTGTTAAGAATGTTATCTCTTATATCGAAAGAGCTGGCTTTTCCGATATATGAATTGCATTATAAAATAAAGGTAAAAGTCCAAATAATCAAAAACATTTTATTTGGTCGATAAAACACGAAGCAACCTAGTACCGTTTCACATATCGATAAATATTAGGTTGTCCGAAAAGTTTCTTTCGTTTCATAAGGCGATAATAGATGAACAACAATTTCTGTTTTATATTATTTTATCGAATTACCTATGATCCATTTCGTTCTATTTCTATTATTACGTTCGTGCATAATTCAATAAATTAATATAAAACGAAAAACATTGTGCGTCTATTATTTCGTTATAAAACGAAAGAAACTAAAGAGACGAAGTGAAAAATCAAGTACAACTCGTTAACGATCTTATCGATCTGACGAGGCGTACTTCTGATACGTCGATCGTAGTATAAGAGCGAAAGTAATGAAAGACATTTTGTCTCGTCGGATTAGCATCTTCACGCGAGAAACGTTCGAATGTGGCGAAGGCCATCAGCCTTGTAGAAAGCCACATAACAACGTAGTGTCAGTGGCCCGTTAACGTATCGTGTCGGAACGATGCGTTGCGTGCAGCGTCGCGCGATTCATGCGCTTTTCCCTTGCAACTCGAAATTCACCGCCTTTTATTACCCTATAAAACGCCAGTTCACGCGACGATGTTGTTTTCTACGCTCGACACATTCGCGTTATACGACACGTTTTCCACGATTCGAATTTTTTACGCTTGCCTCGTCCTTGCGAGTTGTAAATCTTCCGACAAAAGGATACGCGATAACATTGTTGCCGGAGTACGCGTTACTACGCGCGTGCCATTCCTCTTTGTCGCTACAAACGAAAGTTGGTCAATCACCTAGTTTCTATGCAGTTCGTTAGACACGCGAGGCAACGTAATGCTGGCGACGAAAATCGTCGTATCGCTAAGTTTTCCAAGTTTCTAAGTCTCGCTATCGGTAGTTCTATTCGCTTGCCTGCTTTTCCACCAAGTTTCTTGCATAGCATCGATGTAAAATTTATGACAGCCGACATTATACAAAACAAGGGGAATATGTTCGTGATAAACTGCTTATAGCTTCTCTCGCTTTGAATTATTTTCGATGTATTTTCGATGAATCTCGCGGAGAATTGTCGTTTATCGGCGTTCGCCATCGTTTCCACAGTTTTATGACGCTCTTATTTAGAAACACGGCGCATCCCGGCATTAAATAAAGATTTTCAGATTTCAAAAGATTTATTAAGATCCCATCTTATCGATGGAACGTGTGTGCGATATTTGTTTTATCGAGATTTCGGCGACAGCGTAAAAACTGCTGTTCAAATATTACAACAATTACGAAGCGCGTTTATATTCATTTTTATTCGCATATTTCTGCTATAAACTTTAGTCAAGTATAGTTTAGGGGATAATTAGACGATGAACGAGACCTTCAAACACTAGAACAACCGATGGTTAACACGAAACTGTTTCTACCAAAACCAGTGAAAATGACTGGTCTTTTAAAAAATACGTAATAATGCAATATTTTTATATTTTTTGATTTATTACTTTCTCACAGAAGGAATTTCATGTTATGTAGTACATTTTTCGTATTATTAATCCATCTGGGACCATGATCCCTAAACGAGGGTTGACACATTTATGAAATTGTAGGACCAGTCACATTGACTGATGTGGTATTTCTGGCGTTAGCATCTAGCGATCTAGCGATCGATCGGCAATTTTCCTGATAACTGATATCGTCGTATCGAACGATACGCGGTAAAAATTTAAAAAACGTGTGATAAGTTGTACGAAACGAGGAAACTGATTAATCGGGGTTCGATAAACAGAAGATCGCAGCGCCCTTTTACATCTTGACAAGCACCAGTCATTTTGACTGGTATTGGTATAAGTAGCCTTGATACAAAATTATTTTTAATTACGTTTGAATACGTAAAAAACAAAATAAAATTCGTTATATTATTCTTTTAGTTATCGTTGCGAAAGTCGTTACATCATGGCGGGAAGAAGATATAACATAAAATAAGAATTTTAAAATAAAATTGTAGAATCAGTCAATTTGACTGGTTCTCGTAGATGGTCGAGAAAAATGATTTAAACAAAGGAGAAATTTTTGTTAAGAAAGCGATAGATATGGAAAGTTGGAATCGTCCAGGTTGAATCTAATCTACTTCTCAACGTAATCGAACCTAGTGGATCAATTTTAATATCCTGCAGAAGTTTAAAGCGTATCGCGATGACTTTCTCGATTACACAAAAATTTTCTTCGCAATATTAATCCTCCATGGTATCGAAACTATAATTAATTATATTTAAAAATCAAAGTTACAATTACGATATTCTCATTTCGTAGAAACTCGTACAAGAACGTTCGTTCATTCAAAGAGTAAAGGGCACTTCGATCCCTTGGCCAGAAGTGCATACACCCCTTAAGTGCTTGGATCTACTAATTACGAGCGATGATTGATAAGAAGAAAGATCAGCAGAGAAGTAAGAGAATCTCGCTGACTCTTCCACACTCTTTTTACGTTTACCACCCTGTTAGATTCGGATTTAGCGATCATTTCTTAAGAGAATCGTCGTCTATCCACGTTTTGCCAAGCTTCTCCGTCGTTCCATAAATTTCACGACGACCCTATTTACGTAGAAACGTGATAGTCTGCGTGACTGACGGTCTCCACACGCTCTTGTGAATGAGCTGCACAAAAAAATGCCCGCTCTCTCGTCCATAACCAGTGAAATATCATTTGGTCGTTTATCTGACACGAGTGAAAGCTCGAGTCACGCATCGAGGAGGATAGTGTTTAGGTAATAGTCACTTGGCAACCGTGATCGATCTGTAAGATTACAGTTGCGCCTTGTCTTATCGATCGATCGTTTTGTGACGACACGATGGCGAAATGGTAGAACACCGGCTAAATTGGTGTGACAGGGTGGTAATAGCGGTTTCGAACGGTCTCCAGCGTGTAAAGCATTCGCTGACCCCTGATCGCTATATCTGACCCCTTATTGGTAGAGGCCAAGAAATTATCGGGAAGAAATAAAAAAAGGGACCATCAGTTTGGTCCATTCGTTGTATCAATTGAACGTAACAGCCAGGGAAATGAAGGGTAATATTGTTTTACGATAACAGCTCGTTCAATTATTTCATAATCGAATTACCGCGGAAGAACGACGATGTTCATTTCGACTTGTTAACGAAGTGTGTATTGCAAATTGAACGAGTCATCTTTCGATCCTCTTCTTTTCTTCTTTCTTCTTTTCTTCCTTAAATTTCGTATTAATTTTTTTTACGTAATTATATAGATTACCGATGTTAATGTATTTGCAGTCGTTTTAAAGATACATGCGTGAGAATTAAAAATTAATTTCAACCATCTTCGTCTTTCATTCCGTTTTGGTATCGCTCTCTTCAAATCATTGTTTTCTGATCGATATAAATTTGCGTACGTAGACTCGCCATCTGATAACATGTTACAGAACGTCGTACGTATGTTGTTCATTGGTCTTCATACGAGATGGTAGGAGGACTAAAGTCGTGGAATTGTAAAAAATCGAGTTTGAATGGTAAACGTATTTTTTCCCCGTCCACCGAAGGTGACAAAAAGTTCCATGAATAATGTGTTTCGTGCAACTTTGAAGCATGAATATTTTTCGCATATTTTAGTGGCGAGAAGTTCTCAAAATTCGAAACTCTACTTTCGAGGGTTGTTCTTCCAACGTGTTTACTTACCGAAATTTGCTCCTTTTTACGCGTTATTTTTCTTCCTCTTTGATTTTTATCGAAGATCGTGCGCTTGCTCCAACTCGAAAGCATATTTACGTTATATTCCCGGATTTAATATATTTGATATTCGTATGGAAACTCGTGGAAATTTCTGGTGACATAAATTTCCTATATTAATAATTAATTAATAATTAGTAATTGAAATGGAATTCTCATTCGTTAGTTGGGAGACAGGATATCATCGAAAGAGAAAGATCCATCGATTTTACGGTTGGTCGAAGAGAAACGGTAAAGAGCTGCCAGTCAGTTCTTTCGCTTTATCTTTTACGGGGCGCGATAAAAAATTCCGTTTTTTTACGCAATTTCGCCAAGGAGAGTTTCGCCATAGCATGTTGCATTGTGCCACTGTAAAACGTGCAAGCTTTGTATTTGCAACGGTTGTTTCCAAAAATTCGTCCAACGTCGGAGAATACAATTTTCTAGAGGTCTCCTACGAGCTTTACAAGCTTTGAAGCTTTACAAAAATTACGTCATCAATTTCGTATGTTTCTTCCTTGAAATGTGAAAATTGAATCTGAGTGGGCGGTATATAGCGCAAGCGTATTCGGTTCAAAAACAAACAAATTTTTATCTGAAAATTAGTTATTTATATCACATCACCTTTATGAACGTGGGCAATTTTAACATTAAGGCGGTGTCCCGAATTAGAATGTTCTAAAAACAGCGCCTTTTTGTGATTTTTTTTTTTTAGAAAGGGAAGAAAGAAACGAAGTTATTGAATTTTGAGGTATGGTTTTATATGCAGGGTGGTTGGTAACTGATGGTGCAAGCGGAAAGGGGGTGATTCTACGCGAAAAAGTAGTCGAAAATATAGAATAACAATTTTTCGTTCGAGGCTCTGTTTTCGAGAAAATCGACTTTGAATTTTCGCTTGGTACGCCTGCACTTTATCGCGTCTCGTTATAAAGTGGATATTATCGCAGTTTAAGTTTGTATTCGCCGTAACGGAACATTAGGAATACATGATGAAATAATACGAAGTAATCATAAAGTTTATTATTACAAAAATTGCTGGAAAAAAAAACGAAAAATTTTTATTCTATATTTTCGACTTCTTTTTTCGCGTAGCATCACCCCCTTTCCGCTTGTACCACCAGTTACCAACCACCCTGTATATTTAACGAATAGAAAAGAATTTTTTTTAAAGTAAAAAGAAAAATTATAACAAATTTCTAAGACTATTTCATGGGCTGCAGTTTTCAATCGGCGTGAAAGATCCACCTCGTAATTCTTGACCGAAACGGAAAACCAAAAATAGATTAAATTATTATATATCTTTCTTCTCGATGAACACTAAAAAAAAGGCAGAAAATAGTGTGAAATTAAAAATTTTGGCGAGTTTGAAGAAAAATTGTGTTGTTTTAAAAAGAAAAAATAAACTTTAAGGTGCCATAACGGTTATTTAAATAAACTTTTTGACGAACTCTTTTAGTTAAATCTTTTAGTTAATTCAGGACACCCCCTTAAAGAAAAAAGTGGACGTAATGTAATACATTTAGTTTCTTAACGTACGATAATTGGAGCTAGCGCAGCTGGATCGAATTTTCCTGTGTATCTTTTTTAACAAATTTTACGTATAGAATAATTTATTAATAATTTAACGAAAAGACACATGAGCGTATAAATATAAATTATCTTAGAGAACAGTTTCATTTCAGATATTCAGAAGCTGTTTGTTTTGCAAGTTCTTACTTACAGTGATTAATATGAACGACAGTGTGCCTTTGTTTTCAGATTACAGACTGCAATTAATATTACGATAAAAATGAATTTCTAATTAACTAACGTTACCTACAGAAACAATTGACAAGAGCTCTGTCTCGTAATTGCTAGCTACGCACGGTGCTTCCCGTAATTAACTAAATGGCAGAATATTTTGACACGAACGAAGCCGTACAACTATGTTCGAGCTAACAATCTCATCCTTGCAAGAGAAAGGTGTCTCAGTGATTCGATGTTATTGGAATATAAAATGGAACGAAATTTATTCCCATTAATTCCAAGCATTAAAGATTTGAAAATTGTTAATATCTATACAAATTGTTATATCGTTAATCACGAACGCGAATTACATCATGGATGTAATTATTAACGAAAGATTGATAGATGTTTAAATCACATCGTAAGCTAAAAGACGATATTTTATTTATGAGAATTGTCAGATTTCTATTAATTTGTGTAATAGCACTTACGTAGTTTTGCCGATTCACGTTGTAACTGATTTAAACGCATTTTTCATTCAAGATACAGCGTTAATCTTCCCGACACACAGGAAGGAGCCCTCCAAACGATTATAAACAATTCTATTTGTTCATGTTTAAACGATAATACGTAACTTTCACCAGGATAATTTGTGGTTAGCGTTAATTAATTATCAAAACGGAAGAAAATTACTTTCCTTAACGTAGTATGATCACGTGGTTCGAAAGAGTGAGCATGATGGTAATTCTTTTAAACTGCATTACACTGGGAATGTACCAACCGTGCGTCGACGATCAGTGTGTGACAAACCGCTGTAAAATATTGCAAGTATGTATATTTATTTATCTCTCTATGTATAAACATTTTTTATAGCTACTTTCTTTCAAGATTTTTTAGAATTTTAAAGATTTTAAAATAGCTAGCTTCGAAGATAGCAAGCGAGTCTCTGTTGAAACATTGATTTCGCTGTGCGAAGTAGATAGGGATGGTTAGAATCAGACTAGTTTAACATGGCTGAAACTACTGGAGTCTGTACAGAATCTATCGAATCTACTTCGAATATTTGAACGTACTGCTTCTCTTTTCTCGTGTGGAAAGTAATATTTATAAAAGATATACTTTTTTTTTTCTTTTTTTTTTGTTTAGCGTGGAGGAAATCCGCACGGACACCAGGCCGCTTCTGGGGAAAAAGCGGCGTGGTAGTGCCGGACTCCAACCGACTAAAACCTCCACGATGACCGTCTCGGTTGCGATCGAGAGGGGCCCGGGAACCGGTGCGCGACACACCGGGCCCCCCTCCGCACATAAAAGAATATACTACGATATTATTCGAATCTTTCATAGTGGATTGTGATATTCAAGTCCGTATCCGAAGTAAGCAATTAAAAAATTCAGTAATCAATTTCAAAAAATGTTGTCTCGCTAAAACCGTCCCCTTAATCGACTGTGCGACCGAATACATATTTTTCCAGCCTGTTGGACATCGCAAAAACTATCCTTTATTTGATTGTTTACAAAATTTCGTAAACTTGTCATCCATTTTTCATTATATTCGTGAACATTTGTATCAAATTTACGATAAATCGTGGAAAGTCGAAAAAGCAAATACGGATTTGCCATGCCTTTCTTGTGTACTCTTCATGCGTATCTGTGAAAGCCATTTGCAGCCATCGTTAATTACGAGTGATAATCGAAAAAAAGAAAAAAGAAAAAAGAGAGAGAAAAAAAAAGAAAAAGAGAAAGACCAGAAAAGATATAATTGAATCTCGGTGGCCTTTATCTGCTCGTTTTCATTTGTCACGGTGCGGTGTTAAGCTCAGATTTACCTTGGCAAAAGGTTGCAATTACAATTCCGTGCGTCACGATTTATAGGTTGCTGCACTTTCGACTGCAGCTTGCGCGATGAAATCGCAACGCTCTTTCTCTTTCGCTGTTTTTATGTCAGCGTGCGCGACTACGCTGAATAATTTTAATTAGTGATACGACTTAATTATCAAGCCATACAGAATATGCGTATAGAATTTACCCAGTTGTTAACCTGTTTTTCGCCTCGTTTCGGGTCAGCTCTGACATTCACGTGTATCCCATTGTTAATATCCGCTAATCTGCATACACAGCTCGACCATATACTACGAGGAAATGTTTTGTTATTTTACAAATGAATTTGAAGATATTCAGTATTACTGGAATCGAAAAATGCACGCGTGATTTCACCGAATCCGGCGATTAATCGAGAAAATGGATCAAAATTCTAAAAACCAATAAACGCTATTTCGAAGATTAAATTTCTATTATGTAATCCATAAATGAAATTTGAATTTTAATTTTGTTATCCTTCAGATTTCTGTTATTCTAATCCCATTTGTTTCGATCATGAGAAAACATCTTCAAATACTTTAAGAATATTTTTGACGTAAGATTGAAACGACAAATCACGAATTTTCTTCCTCATTTTTCTTAAACGTGAAAAACATATTTCAACCCCTAAAGGCTAAAAATCCTTCGCGTCTATTTTAAGTTAAAAGCTTAACAAGATTGAACAAATAGAATGAAATGTTTTATTGCTATTCGATGTTATATAAAAAGGAGGAAAAATTATTGTCTGCGCTATCGGTTACAAATAACCACATCGCAACGCAATGATATTACAACGAACCTCGCGTGGGATTCAAACAAATTTCGCTTACCGTAGCTTTCAAGAATCGATTACTAAGAAAGCACAATTCAGTCAAAAATCATCGAACTGGTTTATGAGGCTTAAGAACACGTTAATTTCCACGTCTGACGATTCAAATTAACGTCGGTATAAAAAACCAGCGAAACTATGTCCCTGCAGATTCTCTGGAAAACTTCGTGTCCCATTTTCGTTCTATCTTTGTTTTCTGGCTCGTGCCAGAAGAAAAATGAGAAGAAGAGAAGGAGGAGTCGCGAAGAAAGTTTCCTTCAAAGAGAAAAAAATGTCAAGGCACGAAAGTCTGGATGCAAGAGGCAATTGATTAATTGCACTGTTTGTCCTGCTTTCCACGTTTGGTTTCACACGTCAAAGAGAAAAGGGAAGCAAACGCGATTGAACAGTCGTTGGTGGTTCGACGGCTAATGCAACTTGCTGCTCTAGTGTCCTTGATCGATTACGCTCGATCGGGTTAAGCGTGTTGTCGTCTAATCGGCCAGCCTGGCCTTCTGGCTTACAGATGTTCGACGACATCATTTTCGCCTTCTTCGCCCTGGAAATGACAATCAAAATGGTCGCGATGGGCATCTACGGCAAAGGAACGTATCTCGCTGACTCCTGGAACAGATTGGACTTCTTTATAGTAGCGGCTGGGTGAGTGTTCGTCAACCCTCCGTCTGCAACTTTATTTTTCTTCACGTCGTCCGTTCACTGGGTCGTTCAAGTCCATGCCGATTTTTCTAGGTTTTCGTGTTTGCAAAAATTTGTTCGAAAATTCTTGAATATTCCTTCAAGAATGCGAAATAACGTCCGACAGTTTCTATCGTTACGTTAATTTAATTTTTTTCGGAGCAAAGCAGAATTTAGACAAAGGTGTGGAAAGATTGAAAAATTGGTTAAAATCGCTGGTCGAAAACGACCCAGCGCACGGACGGAGGGTTAATCGTCTCTTATCTCGCAGACTCGTATGTTCTTTCCTCGCGAATCACGTTCAGGAATGTACAGTCGCATTCCACGCGTAACACGTAACACGGCGCTGTTTCTGCATTTGTTGTTTTGTATACGACAGAATAATTCGAATATTCTATTCTGCCGGAATATGAATATGAATATTTATCGTAGCTGGAAAATATGCGAACAATCTCTCCTTAACAATAACATTTAATCGCGCGACAGATTTTTAGGAAGTGGAAGGTTCCCGGTAGAATAAAAAAACCTAAAAGTTGCTAACAAGTAGAACGGTTGCGTGTCTGGACGAACAATGCTCGGTGAAATTCCATTTACCTGAATCCACCGGAGGACAAACATACGTATAATTGGAGTTCATGCAGCGAGAATTGTCTCACTGATTCACTTCATGACCTGCCATTTCTCATTCAACTAATTAGAGTTCACACATATGTAGATAAGTGAACTCAATTAGCCGGAGTTCAATTACATCAGACGCCACATAAAATTTCCCTCTGATACGGTAGAACGCTATTTCCCTAAATCCTATCTATTACGATGAAATCTTATCTCGATGTTAGAACTATCGAACCAATCTAAACGATCTCCGTATCCGATCTCTTATTTCGCCAATTATTAAAAACATGCAAATTGACAATATCAACGCTTACCCTGATTATCGTTGATCGCAGTTAATCATGTACAGCATATTTAATTGCAACATATTTAATCACGAGTATCAACGTAACCTATAGTCCATTAAACCGCAGTTATTCCCATAAGAAATACACAGCCAGCGTAAAGAACCGCTCAACTATTTTACTCTACGAACTCCGGTTGCGCGGAATTTTTGTCGCCGTGAGATTTAGGTACGCGGAGTTGCATCGTAAATCTATTCAGACAGATTAGAATAGTTCCACTATAGATCGACTTTTATAAGTCTCGTTCGCGAACGAGAGAGAAGCTTACGAACGAACGAAATAATGGAAACGAAATTGAATGGAAGAGCGAAGAAAGAGCAAGATACGAGAATAAGTTGGATATGGGGAATGAGTAGAGTTGGCGTTTATTCGTGTGGAATTTTTATTTTTATGGTATAACGAACGAGCGAGTTGCGCGAAAGTTTCCCTTAATTCCGTGGTTGGTTCGAAGCTATGGAGGTCGGAACGTACTTCGTGGCAAGTTTTCCGTGAAATAAAGTTTCGCGGATTGAACGGTGTCACGCGGGTAAAGTTAATCGCACAGGTTCCATCGAGGTACTTAGGAGCTCGTGAAATTGATAAACCGCTAAACTCTTATTCAATTTTACGCAAGCCAGCCGTGTTTCCTAGTACCACGTTCATTCTGTTTTATAATTGAAAACGTAGCTCGAAGGCAACGAAATATTTCCTTTCTCCGATTATCCTTCAAATCGGCTAGGTTTTCGTTCTACATAGGTTTTCTTTTCTTACAATTTTGAAGGCAACAGACACGCAGAAAAGTGTGCGAGTTGGTGTTAAATATTTACGGAATTCGTATTTACGCGTGTTCATTTATAAATAAATTTACTTGGGATAAAATTCAATTACAAGAGGGGAACGTACAACGCGTTGCTTTCAGCAATCTAATTTAATTTCCATCTAACTTCGCAGAATTCTGATTGACGAATGCTTATTCAATCTCGAACGTTTTCAACGGATTCGGTCTAGATGAAATTTATATTTTTATTTTTGCCAAGCTCGCCACCAAAGTTTGCTAAATATTCGACAGAAAAACAACGACTTGGCATAGAACAAATATTTTCGATCGGAATGAAATGTTCGGCAAAGGTGAAAAATTCCATGTTCAATTATTCTATTTCAGTGCTCTGGAATATTGTTTGAACGTGGAAAACATGAATTTATCGGCCATAAGGACTATAAGAGTCTTGAGACCTCTACGCGCCATCAACAGGATTCCAAGTGAGTATACAAAGATACAACTGGCTGCGTACGTTGAAAAACGCTGACTTTGCTACTTTTACGATAAACGATTTTCATAATAGCGCGTACGTATATCTAAACGAACCAACATTCGCGACATTTATTTGCTTCGATCTTTCTGACCAAAATTCTGATCGAATAAAATATACCGAATAAATTTATCTGTTTCAAGAAAAAAGAAAAAAGAAAAATAAAAAAGAAATAAAAGAGAGAGAATATTTGTCGTTATATCGATCATGTGCAAGGTGAATCGGAATCCAAAGGCATAGGGTATTGCCGAGGGAAGATGGTTCTTCGTTCAAAAATAAGTCGGGAAAGAACAAATAAAGTTTTATCCTACGGAGCTCTGTTTACAAGAAAATTGATTCTCGTTGGAAGCGTGTGCAATCGAACATAAATTGGTCCCTAACCTAATCCAAATCACCAGATAAAATTCTTTCCTTCTGTTTATCGGGTACCGCCATGAAGGGGAGTTTTTGTCGTAACGCGATTTGAATTTTAAAGGAGAGCCAAGAATTTCTTACTTACATATTCTTTTCTAACTTACTCGTAGTTGCTTCTCGCACAGTTTGTGAAACTTACATAACCAGTAGACGTTCATATTTATTTATAAACACTTGCATATTCATAATCGATCTATTTACGACGACTACCATCTTCGAAGTATTTAATTACAGAGAAAAATTCTAATTGCAAATGCAATTAGATAATAGCAAAATTAGTCGCAACGAAAATTCCGATTTCCCGCAATGGATTTGCCAGGCCGAAAACTTTCGTTTCAAATTTCGATGTATTTTAACGCGGAGGATCGCCGTATAACGCGGTCGCATTATTCCTACGCTACGTTTGCAGTTAATACACTCACCGATCGATCAATTTTACCAAATTTACGAACTTGTTATATCCGGCGTCTGTTGAAAAATATTTGCCAGTGTCGTATTTTTTTTTTTTTTTTTTTTTGAGAGTGTAACTCCGACGACTCAAGCACTCGACTCGTTTCTCTTTCGATACTCTTCACGTTGCAGCCGTGATTGCAGCTTCTTTAAATAAAGTCGCGCGAAAAGAAGATCCGACGTTCTCTGTTCGATCGAATTTACATTTTTCTCAGCCCGCAACGATTATATATAGTAGGATATAGATGTAAGCTTAACATGAATGAACTTGAAAGAAGATTTATTCCTGAACGATCCAGATGAACAAATAATGAGCGGATCGATTTAGAACCGCGATACACTATATTTGAGTGTTCCGCCTATAACAAGTCCTTCGCTTTTCTCGCCTCGTGATTTCCTACTTTTTCGCGCACATCTCCATTTAGCGCCGTATCCGGATGACATTATTCTTCCTCCAGTGACGTACAACGTCTCACGAAAGTATTTCAACGTTTATAGAAATCTTTCGCCAATATATTATTTCGTCCGTGCGATATTAAACATTTTGTAATTTCATTAGCGACGTAATCAGGTACGACTGACGTATATAGAGGCGACAAGATATTAAGAATCAAAGTATGTAATATTATAAATAAAGACAAAAAATGAAAAGAAGTGAAAAGTATTAAAAACGGTCTTACCGAGCATCGAGATTTACCAACACAATGGACAATTGATCGTTGAAATACCTTCACGATCTCAGCTAAAAGATAGCTTGCAATAAATATAGCTTCTAGCGTACGTTTCCACATTTGTTTCATAATTTACCGATGTAATCGCGGTGATCTCACTACGATATTAACGAAATTTGAAAATATCTCGCGTAAGAAATTACATTTATAAAAGCTTTCTTCGAATCTTCGAATACTTTCCTGACTCACTGTGAACAGAAAAATCCTGTATTTGTCACGCTGTTGGTGAAACTAGACGATTGCGCCGCAATCGTTGCAAACAACCGAGACTTGTTTTAAAACAAGACTCTAGTGTCGTTGTTCTTGCGACTTTTTTGTCTTTTTTTCCCAACAGGTATGCGGATACTAGTGATGCTTTTACTCGACACTCTTCCTATGCTGGGCAACGTGCTGCTGCTGTGCTTCTTCGTCTTCTTTATATTCGGTATCGTTGGCGTGCAACTGTGGGAGGGCATCCTGCGTCAACGTTGTTTCCTGAAGGCTTTACCAAACGTCAAATATCCCGAGTAAGTCTCAAACCGAACGATACGTCTTCTGTCGTTCGTTCATTTATTGGTTTTTCTCTACGTACATATATGCGTCTCTGAGACGATCAGAGTTCGTCTGGTTCGTTTATTATTACGCTTAAACTCGCATCGATTCCGCATTTTCTTCTCTATTCTCTTTTCCCTCCCTCTCTCTCTCTCTCTCATACCTTCTCTCTGTCTGTCTCTCTCTTACCCTCTCTATCTTACTGTTTCACTCTGACTTTCGTCTTTGTCTTGCTTCTACCACCTCGCTTCTCTCTTTTTGATCCGCTCTTTCTTGCTTCCCCCACGTAATCGTCGAGAGTCAACGTTTAACACGCGGCGTACGCTAGGCTGCATTGCGTTTGAGATAAACGTCGGCCGTACTCTATTTCCAGAAGATGGTGCAATACACGGACGCGCGGCTGGATAAGTATTAACTCAGCCATCGGACGCGCACGCGTGCATTTCCAATTGCTGTCTGCGAATCAGCTGTTTTGCGCTTTCATCTTCCCACTTTTTTTCCACATATATTCGTCGCACGAATTTCCACGCTTTGACAAGTGTAATCTCGAAACTTGCCGACATCTTTTGTTTTTATTCGTGTTTCACAAACTTTTCGCAATTGCAGATCGACGCGTCTCGCTCGTCAACGTCGTTTAATTTAACATACGCGTTCTCTGTGTGTCAATTTCGATTCAAAATATCCTATTCCTCGACCAGTTTCTACGACGCTGATGATAGTTTCGTAAAGTTCGACGGAGAGACGCAAAGCGATCGATGAACGTCGACCACTTTGCGAATATTTTTCTTCGACCTTGTTTTATTCCCGGTTTAAACAGCGTCGCGTATAGTTAGGGAATTTCCGTGACCGGTGTGTGCCGCCCTACTTTATAGCGAATCACAAGGTTCTCGCGAAGAATCCCGCGCCGCTTCCGTGTTACATAGCCGGCATCGTTCGTTATCAGATATTTTACATCCACCTCTTCACGCTCATTTATTTTCGGCTTTACGTATACCGATATCCATTCGCTTGATGATTTTCACATGGTACCTCACGGAAACTCGCGTCGGCGATCTTCCGGTGCTAAGGGTCAACGTTACTCTTTTCTAAAATGCACGCTGAAACGTATGTATAGCGGTTCGTCAAGGTATTCCAATACTCGTGCGATCATATTATAAATATAGTACCTGTGCGTTATGTAACACTTTGAAAATTTAACGTAGCACCGTGACCACGCGTAAGTATCGCGACTACGTTGATCGAATTTGAAATTTGAAAATGCATAGAAGCCGATGATACGAAACCATGGTATTTAGCGTAGCCATCTTCAACGCTAATTAAGCGTTTCGCAGTGTCGTTCGTTTTATATACGAATTTTTTACCAAGGATAAATCTGCAGTAGATATCTTGCAACTTCTATGCAGATTTTCAGATTGGTTCGAGATTTGACCAGTATCACCATGACAGTTGCGTATCGTTGCAGCGTCGATGAAATTGCGGAAATAAAACGCGTAATATATAGACGCGATATGTAACACATTTTAACACGTATCATACGATACGTGCAACGTGTAAATTTTTACATCGCTTTCATCATGTCCGCGATAAATATCTTCTTCTATACCTGTAAATTTACCTGTAGATTATCGGTCCAAGGACCGATGTAATCACGATCATCCAGTCTCGTTACGATGCCAATGAAAATTATATCGTACGTACGATATGCACGAACATGTGACAGATTTTAATATAAAATACGTTTGATATATTGGGTTGGCAACTAAATCATCGCGGATTTTGTCAATAACGCTTAACGACAAAATCCGCAATCGCTTAGTTGCCAATCCAATAATACCTAGAACGACGTGTTTCAAAGTGTTTCGTGCAACGAATACGGTACATCCACGAAAGATTTGCACAAAAAATTATTTGGATACTTGCGTCTATTTAGAAGCATTCTCTCCATCTGGATATTATTTCGTCGTATGATTTTCGGCCAAAGCCAATTTCGAATTTAAGAAAGAGATATTTTCGTTCGCATGCCCTTAGCACTGAAGCTTTCGCCGTCTGATAGTTCCATTAAAAGAGAAAGAAAAAGAAAAATGAAAGGATGTGCTGAAAAGCTTGATACGGACAACGGACGCGTACGTATATACGTGAGTGCATCCTCCTTCTAAAAGAATATTTCAGTACGGTTCGTTTTCACGCAGTATGCTGAAGATGCATGGCGATATACATATAGCTCGAGTTGTCGTGGCAAGGTATCGCTTCGAGTAAATTAAAGTTCTCTCTCCGCTGCGATTTCTTTCTTCGCTCGTTCTTTCCGCACCTCTTCTCTCACACGATATACATGGTGATTTGTAAATACATGTCCATGTTTTAGATGGGGATGAATTGGCAGCGTTAAAATAAGTAAAAAAAAAAAAAAAAAAAAAAAGAGAAAATACATCGTGTGAACGTACATCCCAAGTTAATTTTAATATTCCAGTTACGGACGATCGAATAAAATGTTCAAAACGTCTGCTTCGTGTCTCAATGCGTGTGCATACTGCACGCTTTATCGTTGCCTGTACACACACGCACACAGTGAATTTTTATTTCAACTGTATAAAGTTTAGAATTTTTATTTTCCGCCTTCGGAATGATAACGAACCTGCACGAGCGTGTAGGATATCGACTGACCGAAGTTCTACTCGATTCATATCGATTGGTATTGCTCGTCAGCTTTAGGTCACGAGAAACGTCGTTTCGGCTACAGCGGCGGACGAAAGACAGTTTATAAAATAAGAGGCGTGAAATGGCGACGTAATTTTCCAAAATGGATTTACGTCTATGTAATGTAAACGAACAGGCACGATACATACCATGGAATAGATGTCTGTTATCAATACAGTCAAACGTTTTTAATACAGAAGTTATTAAAATTCATAGCGTATCAATTTTAAATTTCCTTTTCTCCGCTATTGTATGTTATATATAGTCGATGATAAAACATGTACGGTTGAGCGTGCCGAGGCAAATATTTTTCTCTTTTATTTCACTCTGCGTTATTTACAATCTCAGCGTACAGGCTAGCGAGTATCGCGGAGATTTCACGTAACCGAGATTCGACATGGTCCAACGATAATACCAAAGGCAGACACTTGCAACACAGTTCGAATAATGGTCAAGTGGAAAACTAAGATACGTAGAATACATCGTCACGTTCATACGATGTTCTCTGTTTATCTCCGTGTGCACGCTCAGCCCCCGAAGAATGGACACCGCGCGTTTATGAATCACCCTGTACTCTTCTTTCTTCACCCTTCTTCTCTGTGTCTCTGTACGTCCCTCCCCCTCCCCTCTACTTTTCAACTTGATTCCTATTCATAGACGTATTCTCCGATACGTAGTATATCCATAGGAATCACGTAGTTTAGAACGAAAGGTTTTCGATTCGTTAAAATCCGGACGACGAGAATGCAGGTTGGAGAATTTGCCGATCGAAAAAGAGGGAAATTTTCGGCTCGTATTATATTTCGTGCATGTCCCCGAGCCATAAAAGCGGGATTCATTTATTCGTACATACGATACGTATATGTCGGTGGCTGGACGAGAAACAGGGGGAATTGCTAATGAACGTGCAAACTATTTAAAACGGACCTCAACACACGCGCTCGTCGAGGTTACAGTTAAATGTTTTATAACCGCTTTCGCGCGTTTCACTCCCGTGTTTAAACGGTTTTTATATCGGGCCATTTTTCGCGTTACAACTACTGCTTTATACAGAGTGGTGAATAATGGCAGGGTTATGGTCGTGGTTATCCTTTGATCGAGAATCTTTACTTTTGTTTAACTATTATTACGATGGAAATATCATCGTTGCTTCAAATACGCGTTTCGATCGATCAGCGAAATTAATCTTCGTACAAGTTGAAAGAATATTTATGTTCTACCGAAGACCAGGTGACTAGGTTATGTCGGCGTAGCAGAAACTTGACAATGATATGCTCTGTAGGGAGATAGCAGCAACTGGGTCAGGTTGTATCTGTGTTGCGAGTCAATTTAGGAAGAAGTACAGGGAAATTGTCTGCTGCTTAACAAGATCTATCATCCTGTGGCACAAGAGTAATTATCTGAAAATTATTAACGCGATAGTGGGAATAATATACCGCGTATATGTGAAGTAAAAGATGTCGTTGAATATTGCAAAATTTTCTTCTATAAGTTTTCTTTTCGTTTTTTTTAATTTCGCTTGTTACGATTATGCTGTATTTTAGATGTAAAGTTACATCAAGGTTGCGATAAATAATAAGAACAACGATCTATGTAGCAAACAGTCATTTAGTAAAAGAAACGCGTACCGTGTAACCGCTCGAATAAATCTGTCTGTCATTCTGCAGCCGAATTATGAATACAAAATGTGACAATCGATCGAAATAACGAATAACTCTGGCCACCCACGTTAATTTATCGGAAACGGAGTTGAACTTTATTCAAATTCTTTCCCGATGAATATTTATGCGAGATGGTTATTTAAATGAATCTTTCGCGGTTCTGCGACTCTTTCGTATAATAATTATTCCTTGTTCGTAACGAGTTATTCTAAATACCTATCGAGATAATTTATTAGAGTAATTAATTCCAAAATTATAGAAACAGTAGCGAAGGACGATATTTCACACTTTTATTTTCAAGCGACGAGCGATAGGCACGGCATTATGAGAATAAATTTCTGTTTGATTTGACTAAAAGCTACTTTTATTCGGTTATAATCGGATAGGATTAAGTTCAACTTCGATCGATACAGACGAAAGGCTCTTAACGTATCGCCGCTTTTACAGTCGATAATTGAACACATTTTTCTAAATGACGCATTACCTATACAAATAAATTCCCGTTTGAATAAGAAAGTTATTTTTATTCGATAATACAGCGAAAATAAGGTCGATCTCGATGGCCGTTTCTAGCTAAACATTTCCATATAGCGAGAAAATATCGTAGTAGAATATCGTTGCATGATAATATCGCTAACTCGATTAGAATTCGAATAGTTGGCATACCATTCGTAGAAAAATGCCGATGATATTCGACACTTGATATTTCAATCTACGTTCGACACTTGGCTTTAACCACAGAATAAAACGAATTTTTTTCCACCTTGCCTCGCCGCTCTGTATAAAGTATAATGCCATGTAGAAAATAATGTACATCGTAGAATAATATTGCGGAATAATATTTTATTACAGAATCTCTTTTTGAAAGAAAATCGTATCCGAGTGAAATAAATCGCGTTAAAATCAACTTTCATCGAGTCGTCAGTGAATTTCTCATTTAGTACGTAATCGACTTAACGAAATATCTTTGACTTTTGTTTCAATAGTAGCGATACCAGCCTAGCGGAGACAGGAAAAGCGAAGATCGATCAAAAGATCTATCGTTCTATATATTTTTTTCCCCTCTCTTTGTCTCATAAGGAAAAAGAAAAAGATAGAAAAAGAAAGGAAAACGATATAAAAGAAAGCTAGACATTAGACGTAAGTACATGACCACCTTAGGGGGCAGTGACAGGCTATTGTTTCGCTGTTGCAGGTTACTCTCGGACGAGTACTCGGTTCGATCACGCATTTAGTAAGCTCTAGTAGAGAACAATGTGCTATGCATAATATATCTATATACATATCTAAATCTATATAAATCACATAATATGCATAGGCGTGCATCCATGTGTGCATATATGTATATACATGCATACGTCACGTGCATATGTATATATTTATCTCTCTGTTTGTTCTTGATCACGGTACGAGTGTACAAATGTATTTATAGTGTGTACCAAGCATAGAGCATGCCACCTTGTCCAGAGGTGTATAAAATACTATTTCGAATTTCCAGAGTAATAAAAAGATGATGAACATTCAACGGATGTTACAGTTATCTATCTTACTGTCCATAAATCACTGGTCACTTATAACGAGATACACATAGAAACATAGATACACATAGAACGTTGCGTTATCGAACGTTGATCGCGTTTATTACGTAGCAAGATGAATTACAGACATCGTGCTGTACTTGCAACGTTTTATCGTAAATTCAGCATTCTTCTCCTCGATTCTAAAAATGTATTAATTAATTCGCGTTCTTATTGCTATGCCGTATGTCGTAATACCGGAACGTTTACGTACGTAATTTTTATTTCATTGAAAAGGATCGAAATTTTTAAGAGACTTTAATCACGGATGCTATTTCGATTGCTCGTTAAATTTGCCGCGAATGTGATTCAACGTTCGACGATAATTACGTTTGAAAATAAACAAGTAGTCCGAGTGACTTATGGACGGGACTGCGAATGCACGTTCAAACTGATCCAATGAACGGAAGATTAATAAAGAACGAGGACCTCTTGAAGCACAGAGCGGCACAGAAGCTATTTCGAAACGGTATTTTACCCGTCTCTGCGTCTCTAATCTGTCGTGTACCGTCGTTTTGTATACTCGTGTCATAACCCGACGCTGCGGTTACCGCAGTATCCGGCGATTGTGTACATATATGTCGTTTGCAACGTACGCATCTTGGAACGTACGACACGAATGTGAACGATCTTAACTTTTACTATGAAAATTACTATATATGTGTACCTACATACTTATACATTTATTATATACTTCGCACAAAGTATCGAGCTCGATTGTCTTTCCTTCTTCGTGTCTGAGAACGCGGCGTACTTTCGAAACTTTATTTCAAGATTCTTCCTTTCTTTCAGTGCACGAAAAGAAGATCGATGTTCTCTCTGTCCTCTTGGTCTCGATATCTGCCATCGCTCCGACACACAGCCCCAAACATCCTCATTCCGCTTCTTCCATCCCTTTCACCTTCCCATCTGGCTGTCTATCTCTATAGATCTGTCTACGTCTCTCCTAGGCCTCCGCTCTCCACCTCGAGAGTTTAATTAACACGATGAAACGATATCTCCGTACAACTCCTATACGCATTGTTATTACAATTGTACGAGATCTGCGCGATGTCGCCTGCCGTCTCCCAACTTGTTATTCACTGCAGAACATCGGCCAGAGAGTTTTCCCCCCTTCTCAGTCTGTTTTTCTCTCTCGCGTTCGCTCTTACGCCAGCCGTACGTATATTCCAAATCCCATTTATTTTCCTAGCGCTTTGTTCCCGTCGTCCTCTGTGTTCTCGCTGGTCATTCAACCACCGAACAATAGCAAACGGCCGTTGAGAGAGTAGGATGAAGTTTATTTGAAAAGATCCAGAGTTCTGCTTCGAGACTTCCGCGGCCCGTACACGCTTTCCAATATGTATCATTTTCGCGGGAAACGCCGCTTTCCCATCCGTTCTGCCCACTTTCACTTGCTCCTCGATTCGCACCGTTTAAGCCGCTCCTCGTGCTTTAGGTACACCAACGAGCCTCTTCTCTTCCCGCAGCTCCAAATCCATCCCGGAGCTAATTAAGCAGCCCGATCTACTACCACTGTCTCTCTATCTTTCTCTCTCCTCACCCTGGTTTACGTAGCAGCTATTTTGAATCGTTTATCGACTTCTGCACCGGCTACGTGTTACGTATGTACGTAGTATACATACTTTTCGGCTTGCCGCCGCGCCGCGCAGCACCGTAATCCCAGCCGCCGCGCCATCCAGCTTCAGCGAAGCTTTTAGATCGGGGTGCAAGTGAGCGCACGTACGGCGTGTTCCATGTACGGCATGTTTCTTCAGGCTGCGGTTTCATTGGATGCGTAGTCAGACGTGAAACTTGACCGACGCGACGCCACGCCACGCCACGCCACGCGCACCGCCAACAAACGTCCCTTTGTGCGTCACGCGCACCGTGTCGCTAATCCTTTGTACTTCACCGTCACGACGATGGAATCGTACGAACGTTGTTTCTTGCGTCGTTTTCGTTCGTATAAATATTCGTCGTCTTTTCGTTGTCGCGGTCGAGTTGAAATGCTCTGCGGTTTCAATGGAATCTACAAAGATGCGACGAAGATTTTTCAATCGCGAAGAATTGATATACACGCCAGCTCGAAGGTTTTGCTAGATTTTAATACGTTTGCTTCTAAATGGACAAAGAATTGAGTAATCGTAATTAATACAATTAAATTTATAAACGTAAATAAGTAATTGGAATTAAGTTAAAAATGGAACGAAGGGAACAGTATTTTATTAAGAAGTTTAATAAATTGCGCGTGCAAATTAAAGTTTGTAATTGAAATCGGATAACGAAGTTGTGCTAAGAATAAAAGATGTCCTAAGACTTTTGAGCCGCGGTAGGTAGATATATTTGGTCGTGAAAGCTACAGGCCACGCAATAACACGATTCTTGGAAAATAACGTTGGTGTAACGTCAAGGAAATCTTAGTTTGTCTTTCCCTTGGTATCTTCGAAACGTACGCGTTTGTCTGTTTTTAATCGGCGAGTTATAAATTGATAGGTTCAAGGAGCAACAGAATGTCTAGGCAGAAATTCTCTTCAACATTTCCGTTCAGTTCCTACCTATGTTTCTTCGTAACATAAATCGGAAGCCACGTCGATAAACTTCGTAAATTAAAAATTGCAAAAGAAAAAAGAAAACACGATGATCGTGTTACAAGTGTTATTTTTTAATTTCACCTTACGACTTTACATCGTTGTTCGTATTATTTCAGTCATCTTGTGACAAACCAACTTGCGGAAGTAAGTTACTTCTTGTTCCAGAATCGAACATTGATCGTGTACTTGCCTAAATTGAGATTAAAAAATTAACAAAACTTAGATCGGATTTCTACGCGGTTCGTGTCTCGATGCTTGTTCGCCGTCGCCAACTAATTCGTCGATTAAAGCTGGTCTTTGTTTTATCAAATCAAACGAATCTTTACTTTATTCGGCTAAATATAATACGAGTAGATCGAAGTATCTTCGTTGCGTCGACAAAGGGAAGAGCCACCTCTGGTTGCGAATAGCAGTGCGTAAAACCAAGGCACGTGATAAAAGTCTAGAAACGGTTCTTACTAGTGAGCGTGAGTTCACAGTAGTTCATAGTAGCAGATATATTTACTCTTCCCCGTACGTGTGTAATTATTAAACTTCCGCAACGAGTTCGCTCGTCTCACTCAACGAGTGGCCATTTTTAAACAATACGTTCTCGTTCTCTCCCAGCCGATAGGCAAATATCGATCGATGTAATAAACATTTACCGCGAGATATGTACATCGCCACGATAGCATTTTGCTTGTCCAATATTTCACGAAGAAAAAGAAACACGTTATGATATCGAATGGTCGATTTAAATTCAAATACAATTGCAACAATGAGATATGCAAAAAATACTAGAAATGGTTAAACTTAAAATCCCTAGATATTACTAAAAAATCTAGAGAAACTTCTGAGAGCAACGTCACGCTCTTCCGATCGATTTCGCACACCTCAGAGATTTTAACACGAAGAAATATATTATTTATAAAATATTTAATATTTATTTTAGGTGTTGTTTCCAAACAACCGTGAAGATGTATATTGTAGTGGCTAGCACGATCGTACGGTCACGCAAGAGCAATCTACGCACCCGCACACTTACGCATTCAATGCAACGACAGCCTCGTTACACGTTCGATTAGCTGCCCCTTACTTTTTTTTTTTTGTTCTTATTTCATTTTTTTTCCTTTTTTTTTATGAAAAGCACGTTCAGCACCATCACGAGCATACAGCGAGCACATAACGTAGCTGTGCAATGTCTTGGGTCTGGAACACGTGCATTAAGGTTAGCCCGATGGGTGCACGTGCGCCATTGCGGATGCAAAATCGTTCGATGCGTTATCGTGTTAGCGAAAGATCGGTGCTTAAGGGAGTATTTCCATTTGGTGGCTTGGAAAGCCTGACCTTTCCTTATTTTATACCCTTAAAGTTCAAAGTTTTCAAAATATCCTTGCTAAATTGCTCGTTTCTAATTTAATTTCTAATTTTTCTGCAATTTCTACGATAGTTTGCCAAGCTTTCTTTCTAGTAATATTTCACTTACGGACAAACGATATAATATTTGATTCTTGCTTTTATCAAGCTTGTTTTTATCGATACGATATTTCTTCGGAAAGAACCGTTCAATTGCTTTCGAAATTCATAAACTCGTAGAGTACACGTGTTGCTGATTTTCGGCGCCTAATCAACGGTATAATTTTCACGCTTTTCGTTCGCTTATCAACAGTCTAAAGTTCCTTAAAGTTCCAGATATCGATCGATTTCTATTTATATCTGCTTCGGATTAAATTTTCGCCTTTACTTTTCAATCTTAGCGCGCTCAATCTCGCGGAGAGTAGATTTTTTTATTTTTTGGAAGTACGCGACAAAAAAGCTCGGATATATGCCGATTATGAATATAAAGGTATTAGTATAATACGCGGAAAATGTTTTTCTACGTCGAAACGTGAGTAACCAAATTATAAAACGAACGATACAGAAAGAACGGATTATTCAAATTTATCGTGAGCGATATCGGAAATTTCAAAGCCGCGCAAATTACTCTTTTTGCCTTCTGAAATTTTCCAATAATTTCCCTCGCGGGTCGAAAGATCGACTCCCTTTAATGGAAATACTCCTTTAACATGTTCTAGAACGTTAGACTCTCGTTGGCAAATAGCGACACTGGTTTTTGCATGGTGCAACAACTTGGCCAGAAAACAGAAACGTAGGACGGGACGAATCGCCCACCGATATATTCGCCTGAACGATATTTCATGAGGTTTATAACGCTGTTAATAATTTCGCTTTAGGCGAGCGGCCCCGAATAAATTCGAGGATTTCCAGTTTATGTCGCGTGTTTTCGCATGCTGTTCTCTATGATTTACTTGGGGGGGACGCGATATTGATCTAACTAGCGCGTACCGGTTGGTTCGAACGCGTGCCCTGCCGTTGAAATTTAAAATGACAATTGAATTATTACAGAGTGTTTCAGTTGCGATACGATGATCGATGCTCGATGCCTCTAATGTGTTTAATCCTCGCGGTGACGATGCCACCGTATGATTCGATGTATCGACAGAATTTGAATTTACTGGAAATTTGTATCGATGTCGATTAATTTCGCATAACTCGCCGTGGAAACGCGTTAATTGGCCGATTTTCTATTTATACGCTTGTCGTTGTCGTTCGTACGTGTAACATGGAAAATAATCCACGCGAACGTGTATATTAAACGTTGCGTTAAATAAATTATTAAATTAATTTCAATCGATAAATAGATTTTTCGTGAGAAACGACAAATTGTGTATTTCGAGTGGTATCAAATGGAATTGTTTGATACGACAAATATAATTGTTCGGTAAATTCGAGCTGTTAAATATCATTCTTTTTCTTCTTTTTATACCATTTACCGAGTCACGAACAACCATTCGACGTTAAATGTTTTCAACGATATTCCCGATGCTTGTAGGTACGTTTCTGCGTTTGAATTTTTATTAATTTCCTAATCAAATTGATCGAACGTTATCATCGTCTCGACATTGCAGCGCTGCGATACGATTGACGAATCAAACAAAGTAAATGTTATTCCGTACGCGTAAATAAAAATGTTGTAGGTGAAAGCGAAACGTGGAATTTATTTATATTCGTGAAAATTACGAATTCGTTAAGATCGATTCGATCAAATTTCCGATGTCCTTGAACGTTACTGTCCGTTTGTTAATGCCACTGTTCAGCGCGTATATATTTCGTTCAAATTATACGTTGCAGTTAAAAATAAGGAAAAAAGAAACTACCTTCATCTTTTTTGTTAAATTGAAGCGTAAATAAAAATGAAAATAAATGTAACGCTCGGTCCGTGAATATGGATGCGATGCTCCAAGTAAAACCAGCGGAATTATTACGTAATAAAGTAGCTTTATACATTTGGGTCAATTATCGCTACCAAATAAATATCGTTTTGAAGTTTATAGACTGAAACAGCTTTGTGTCTCGTATCGAATTTTAAACTTATCGTTTGTCGTTGTAAACGTTACTTTAACAGGTTTTATGCAAGGATTTTTGTGGTAAAAAATTGAATTCGTCAAAAATTTGCGTTCATTTAAAAAAGGTAAGGTGATACGTAATTGTAGTAGATTTCTAAAATCTAATATTCCTGACTTTACAGTGGAGATAAAAAAAAAAAAAAGAAGTGGAATTTTAATCAGTTTAGTCAATTTAACGTCGCTTACAACGCATAAGCGAGACCATAAAGCAAGTTTAAACACCTTATAAAAATATTTTCCACATCGTATTATACTTGTGTCCATTTATGTAACAATGTTTACGTCACGATGTTATTTATGCAACAATAATCAAGAGTCGTTAGTTGATTTTGCAATAAATAAATACCGCAATGGCCGTGTAAATAGTTTAAAGAGGAAGAGCTTGAATTTTGAAGAGAAAAAGGTTGGAGATTATGCAAAAGATGGTCACGGAGATACGAGCAGAAATTCCAACTACGAACTGCGATTCGACCGAATCTGTAAATTATTAACAACTTCGTATTTGACAATCTATAAGTTTACATAAAGCGATATGAATTTCTAGCCGCTGGTAGTTTATTCATTTTTAATCGAAAAATATATTATTTACGATTTGGTCGGACTGATGTTGTTGATAATTCTGCAAATGTTGTTTTCCAACTGTTCTCAAAGGGCACCGAGGAAGAAGAAAATGAGGAAGTTGCTTACACGAGTTTCTTATCGATTTCCCATTTTTTCCCGAGTGAAAACGCGAAACGAAAACGAAACGGTGCTCTTAAGATGCGATTTTTAATAAATTCCCATAGCACAGAAACATGAAATTCCAACGCTGGTATACTATGAGTAGAATTTCATGCAGATGAATGGGTAGGAAATTTCTCCGATATCAAATTTACAACCTCGCGAAGAATCATTTCAAATGGTAAATTTATAGAAACGATGTATTTTTGCAACACATGTATCAAGTACCGTCGGACCAATAAAAATCATAGAATCCTATAAAGCAAATTGTATCGTAGGTTACTTCGACTTTTGGGTTTATAACGTCGCGTAGAAATATTTCACGTGGCGAATTTATACGATAATATTTAATTCGTTGGCCTTTTAAATTCTACTGTCGTCCATAGACCACGGATCAAAAATTTCGTAAATCACGGCTGTCGTCCAACGGTTTTCATGAAATTTCATAGGTGGAGATTAACGACGAGTCTGTTTTACGATTATTTTATATCATAATTTTATACACCGCGTAAATAATTATAATTTTCTGTTCATGCTGTCATTTTCTTTTCTACCAGATAAATATTTGTATCCGTGTTATACGTTTACGTATTTATGTATCTCAATGTTAATCAAATCTCAGTTAATTAATTGACACGCGTTATATCGATAATAATATTGTATTTTTCTCACTATGTTTGTTTTTTTTTTTGTGTTTTACCTTTTTGCGATAGTAATCTACGAAAAGGTGGGCGTGCTTAAAGGATTAAATATATTTGTACATTTCAATGAGCTTAGAGCCGATAAAGATGACGAAATTGTACAAAGGCAATTAGTACTTATAATATTATGAAGAAAGATTTCAAACGAAAGCAACGCTGGTGTTCTTCTTTGTTAAGTATTTCGAAAATCTTTAAGCGGATAAGGATTCGCCAAATCCTGTAAAAACAAGTCGAGTCGTGGGAGATTATTTCGTCCTTTAGGCCCTTTCGAGGCAAACTTGTTTCAGGAAATTTAAATAACCGAGAACTGGGGATTAAAATTACATTGGACAACGAATATAAAACGGTTAGGAGACCGGATGAATTAAAGATAATCTGACCACTGGAACTCTAAAGAAACAATCCATTTGGCAGCGAGAATTGGCCCGAGAGTAAAGAAGGGATTTTCTGAAAGTGTTAAAAATGCGAACGTATCCTTCGAAACTTGCAAATGAGTTGAAGATTCCATCGAATCTATGACGTAGTTTATATACTAAATATCCTGTAGTTTCTATGTAACGTTTTCACATTCGTTTCGAGTATCGATCTAACGACGACGGTCACGTTCCACTACGGTGATAACGAACGATTTTCAAACGTTTTGTATTATACATTTGGAATTTGCTTAAAAAATTGCCCAATATAATCACCACAGTTTTATTTAATACGTACATTAACACACGTATCAAGGTTCGTTCAAAATTGTACGTATAACGTAACCACAAAATTTGCCGCATAATACAAATACGACAATCGTGTTTCTCTATATTACTCGTGAAATTTCAGAACGTTTCGTACAATACGTACGATATGCGTTTCAAGATTCGTTCAACATCTTACCACTTTACCGACTGATAGCCGATTAATCGGTATTTTGTCGCCGACGATCTTTCTCATTATTTGAGCAGTAATTTGTTATTTGGTACTAAGGCACCTTGCTCAGTTGCGTCAGTTGTTGCGTTGCTTCGTGAGCTACCATAGTTTTATACCAATTTGAAAAACTTGCCAAACCGAAACAGTGCCAGCGCTTGAGCTACCGGTCGGACGTGCGTATGCTGTCGAACCGCTAGCGGTCAGTAAAGTGTTACCAACGCGATTATCGCAATAGCGTTTCGATGAAATTTCAAAATCCTCCACATACGCAGTACGCGTGATATATCGGAGAAAATGTTACGGTACAAAGTTAGGGAGCAAAGGTAGCCGAGGGTACGTTCAAAAAATCTTAGAAGCCATCGTATTCGACGCTTATAGAAAATCCCATCTTAAAGCGTCCCGGAGGAGAATCCAAAGAAAAGAAAAAAAAATGTTATGGGGATATAGGAAAAAGGTTGTGTCGTATCGACGGGATGCTTACCGGTACAAACAACGGTTGACGATGGCCGCCACACCTCGGTCGTAACAAGCGGTATACAAATAGCGAGGGGTCGGTATCGGGCGTGTCTCTATTAAACGGTTTTTGTCGCGGTGCTCGACATTGTTTTAGTGGCCGTGCTACTTCACACGATGAAAATTGAATAGCAGCCCGATAAGAGGCAGCCCTCGAAGCCGAAGAAGAGTGCATTTACTTTCTTGCATCGAGCAGGTGACACTGGAGCGGGCCGTACTTACACGGGCGTTATCGGTTTTCTTTCTTATCGTTTTATCCCGATACAAAATGCCGACTTGCGTGCACGCAAACTCGATACTCGCTTCTGCCTTTGTTTCTCTTGCGTTTCTATTTTCTCTTCTGTTCTTCTTTTCTTTTACTCTTTATATATATACATAATCTCTTATCGTCGATTATTGTACATATCTACATCATATTATATATGGGCCTAATTACACACGAGCGCGCGCGCGCGCGTACGTGTCTTGCGTATCGTATATTGTATATTATAGGTATATGTCCACTACGTGAAGCGTTTTAGATCGCGAGATCGATAAAGGAGGCAGCGGTGTGGCCGATGGAAGGAATATTTTTTGAGCGATTAACGTAAAAATAGTCGTTCGTGAACGTTGCAATAGTCTGGGAATCGTTGATCAATGGTACAATAATAGCTTTAATAAAAGCTTTCTACGCGATCATTTGTTTGAAGCTGTTCGCGAAAATCGCACGAGAATAAAAAATTACTACAGAAGAGAACTGTGCATCGTTCTCGATAGGTTTGCGACCAATTCGCGATAAGTTCAATAGGAAACTGTAGAGATTAGAAATTTCCAGAAATTATTTGCGAGGATTGGAGTAGCAAAGTAAGGAGAATCGAGAGTCGATAAGAGACTCCTAAGAATCGTGGTAAATCCGCGGTAAATTAGATAGGAAACTTTAGGAAGCGTGAAATTCGGTATAATTTGTACAATGAAAATTTAATGATACGGATTTGAAAATTCGTCGAAGTACTTAGGTAAGTCGGTCAATTTTATCGTATGTATAATTGACGAGTCACTAACGAAACAACAAGTAACAGTCTCTTACGAGATAAGAGTAAACGATTTCGCCTAATTTCCTAGTAATGGAAGTATAAAAAATGGACGTTTCGGGCGATATTTGACGAGCAATGAGCCAAACTACGGTCACATCCGTAGGGTTTCAGTAAAGCCTCCAGCAAGAAATTATACTTCGTTTGACGCAAAGGTTGTGCTACTTTGTATTTGCCTTTAAATCATAGACAGGACTTTGTAATATTAATTATCGGTATCCTCGCAACCCGACCGAGATTTCTCTCGTATTATTCATAACGTTGTAAAGACGAGTAATTAAGAATTTTCGTTTGATAGTAAAAATTGTATTAACTGCTATGCTTTGTTGGAATTACATAGCTTTAATTTATATTTTAAAGCGTTACAATGCTAATCGAAAACTGGGTTTTATCAAATTCACGACCCATTTTCTTCCGAACCACTGAACCACTTTCGATGAAATTTCGCCCCGTTATTCCACTATAATACAGGTATAATGGCGTAAAAAAAAAAAGAAAAAAAAATGATTCTATCACTTTATTACAAATCTTAAAAAAAGAAGTTACATTACGAGTGAGTTAAAAGAATTACTTAAAAGCTGACGAAAGAAATTTTTTTCTTCCAATCTAGGAACTGCATTTGAAATTCCCTTGTGCAGCATGCTCGACAGCTTGTTAGAAATCACCGTGAAAAAGTTGATCGAATTTTCCTTTTTAAACGCGGAGAAAACGAGTCAGAATGGATAAAAAGTAGGATTTTACGAGAGAACCAGTTTTTTTCCGGCAGCGGCGCTGATTCATTTGTCAATCAATTCGGGATAAGAAATTCAGAAAGGTCAAGAGGTAGATGAAGCTTAAAAGGAAAATGAAGACCGAGCGATGATCATTCTGCGAGAGTGAAATTCATCGGTACAATAATTACGTTTTTCAACGATGGAAATCAATTCGTAAATTTCGTACTGACTAATACTGAAGCTTAAAAAGAATTAAATACATCGAACTACCATAAAATAGATATATATTTCCAAAACCGACTACAAAAGGAAAATTAATTTTTCTTCCATTTTTCGCTTCTCGGTTCCTCTGAACGAATATTAGCCACGGTCAGAACTTTCCAGCAGAAACGGAACAGTATGGTCAACCTACATAATTACCTATATGTACATGTATAGTTCATAGTTTCTATGCAATTTGTTTCCAGAAACTTTATCGTAACCAGAGTTTGGCAAATTGCTCGACAAGCGTCTCAAACTCGTATGTATCACTCTAATGCTCAATTACTAAAAAAAAGAAGAAAAAACAATGCAAGATGGAACGTACGTTTGTCAGACGAGAGACATTCCCTTTCATCGTCTTCCAATATTCTCCTTCATTGATCTGTGCTTCTGAAACAGCCTGAATACGTATATTATATAAGTACATATTGTATACATTATATATTATACATAATCTTTATATACATATATATAATATATCATATGGAACACGCTGCATATACACGGTGTACACGCATAAAGCGAAGCATGCAACGAGTGCATTCGTGCATAAGGCATATTTACATACATATACATATATGTGTGTGTGTATATATATATATATATATATACACATACATCTATACATACATACATACATATATACATGCAACCTCTTAATTATAAGAAACGAGGCGCGAGGATGCGGTCTTGTTTCGAAATCGATTTTTAATTGTGGCTCGTTGCTTTTCCAGCGACCTTGAGAAGTACTTCGAATATCAGGGTCAGGACTACATTTGCTCGCGTCCCGACGACAACGGAATGCACTCTTGCAGTAACCTGCCGCCGCTCAAGTTCGGTGAGTGCATCTTCGATATTCTTTTCACTGGTTTTCCAATTTTTTTCCCCTCTGCCCCCTTTTTTTTATTCGCTTTCCATCGAGAACAAGTTCACGGTTTCGTTCGACACTGGCATCGCGTGTTTTCGGCATCGCTGTCACCAGAATTTCAGGAAAAATATGCCCGCGGGATAGCAGCGAAAGAACGTCACGTATCTCGATGGAAATCGCGAGCGTGGATGGATCCGATGCTCTTTGTGACTGCTAGTTCTATCTTCGTAACTGCAAACGTAGAAACACGGAAACAGAATTTTGTACGAAATTAGCAATCGCTAAACTCGTTAAATCGATCGACTCTCGTCATTCCCAAATAGGAGAACGTAGCAAATGGAAATGTATTTCCAGGTTACGATATTTCCGAAATCTGTCTCTGTATTTGCAAACGATCCGAGCTTCTCGTAATTTTCTATCGACGACGCGAATTTAAATCGAAAAGTGTGAAAGAATATCCACTTTTTGATTTTTTATTCGTCTCCTGTCGGCAGTCGATGTAGAGATATTGAGAAATTTTCCTACGACGGCTATTTCATTTAATAAAAAATTTAATAAGATTTACCGAATTCTTTCCATTCCATAGATATACGTAATTTCTAATGGAACTAATAACAAAGCCGTCTGAAACATACATCGTTCTAAAGTTAATTAACGAACGTTAATTTCTCAACAGATCTAAAGAACGAAATTCGTATCGGTTTCCCGATAGCGTGACATTCGTACAAGCCACTGAAGTGTTCTTGCTTTTAGGAAACGTGATTTGCAATAGCACCGCGTTGCCGAACAATAACGCAACGTTCATCACCAACGACACCTGCGTTAATTGGAATTACTACTACACGGAGTGCAAGGGTCAGGGTAACAATCCTTTCCAAGGAACGATATCGTTCGACAATATCGGTCTTGCCTGGGTCGCAATATTTCTCGTGAGTGTCCTAGTTCTCTCACAATCAGAAACTGAAACTTCACCGTAGCCAAAATTTCCACATACGTGTCTACTTTCGTTAGTATATATGTATATATATAGATATACATATACACACAACACACACACACACACACACACGTTACAAACTGGTTATAATAATAGTATTGGTATAATCGAGTGAGTATTCTTATTATTCGAGTGAGTTAGTTTAACATGTAGGAGGTCAAGGATTGCTCCAGTAGCCAATCTTATCTATTCTATATGTATGCTTGGCAATTAGACTGCGGAAGTTTCTGCATTTGTAGGAAACGTGAAACCCAATTTAAATGCCAACGCTTTGAGAGCGTGTAGAGGTCCAAAAAGCGCTTTAGAGATTCGCTGGTTTTTCCAACATTTTGAAGAAAATCGCAGGGAAAGAAACAAAAATTGTTCTTGCTTTTTCGTTTGCACATCTGCGCTTGTTTATATACGTGTTATCGTTTATTTAACGAAGATACCGTTGAAAACGCTGACCTTTTGCAACAACGCAACCATTAGATACATCTAACATTGACCGCTCTAATTGCAGCCAGACATTGCGCTGCTGATATTTGGTGCACTGCAGCTGCGGTTGGATACGGCTACAATTCGCCATTTTGGAATAAATATGCGAACAAACGAAAATATTTTTCTTCATTTTTCCGCGATTTCCTTCAAAATGGATCGTGAACGGGGGAATCTCTAAAGGGCTCATTTTTCCTCGGTTTATCGATCCTCCACAAGCTCATCAAGTTTCGATATTTAAATCGAGGACACACGTATATTGAATGTACATTAAATTATTTTAGAAATATCGATATTAAACAGGAACGGGAATTTTGAAACAAAAATGTAACGTCAAGTTGTCGAAGTTTCTACGTTTTACGAAGAAACGTTTCTAAATTTTGCATCAATCGATAGTTCGTTGATTTGCTTTGATAATCAAGATTCTACCGGGACACACGCACAGATATATCACAAAATATTGTAAATATAAAAATCGAAGTATTGACTATATTTAAATTAATGAAAAATTGTTTCTAATTGAAATGTATTCATAAAAATGTAAATTCGCATAGACACTCGCAGTCCGTTCGTTAGCGAATCTTGTAGCGACTCGTAATTTCATTTATTCTTTTCTAAAAAAAACTAACTAATTTAAGAAAATCTTTTGTTCGACGATCTACGATATATAATGCACCTCAACGTAATTTCTTCACGGAGATTTCAACTGCTTGGACAAGAAAAATTGACAAAGTAAATGATATCGTCATAGGTAATCAGTTTGGAGGGATGGACAGACATAATGTATTACGTACAGGATGCTCATTCTTTTTGGGACTGGATATACTTCGTCCTTCTAATCGTGGTACGTTTATTACTTGATGCACGATATTTACAAAAAGTATTGGCACGTAGCCTTATTTCCCGATGGAGCATCTTTTTATCAACCTCTACGTTTCATTGTCACAATGTCGAATTCTAGCATACGTAAAATCCCATAATAAATACAATGGTGTGCCGGTATTTCTTGTAACCATCGTATATATCGAATATAAAATATTCTTCGTTCCTTTAATTTACTTCGTTTCTTTTAAATGCTGTTTGATGGAAACTTAAAAGGAAACAAAGATTCGTTTACTTCTTACTCTGCGATACGGAATATATTTCTGATTAAATAGAGATAAGTAGAGAGAGAGGTAGAAACCTTTTTCTACGGATTCAAAAATCGCACGATGTTTCACAACGGGAAGAGAAACGTTTCTTTGCTGTTAACGAGCGAAAGAAAAAAAAGAAAAAAAAAAAAGAAAAAAGAGGAAACGGTCCAAGTTGAACAAATTTGGGTTACAGATTGGTTCCTTCTTCATGATTAATCTCTGCTTAGTCGTAATAGCAACGCAATTCTCAGAGACGAAAAAGCGGGAGATGGAAAGAATGCGACTGGAGCGTGCACGTTTTCATTCTACATCAACGCTTGCGTCGTCGACGAATACCTCAGAACCGACTACATGTTACGCTGAAATTGTTAAGTGAGTATTTAAGCGACTTTACGGGAAAAGCGTATTAACTTTTTCTCCTCTATCTCTCTATCTCCCTTTCTCTCTCTCGCTCTTGCTGTTCTCGGCATTAAAGAAATAAAAAAAAAAAAAAAAAAAAAAAAAAAGAAAAAAAAGGAAATTTAAAGCCAAGGCACGAAAGTACAAAGTTCAAGCACAACTTGATATAACCTGGATAGCGATATATACATGTACATTGAAAATCATAGTGACGTGAGTGAAGATCCTGAGGATCAGAGTTTAGTCACGTATTTCAACGCTTAAAAGTATCAGCCCTTATATTTTCGTAATTAATTAAGTTGCAACTCTGTTAATTGAAACACGGGACAACGTTTTATGAAAAATAATGTCATTACGACGTTCTCGGTTCTTTACATAATAATGAATAAAGGTTTAACGAAAGTTTATTTATTACGTAATCGTCGAATTTGATTTTTGTCTTTTTATTACGTTTTCTTTTTACCGTTTTATATAACAAGATACGTATCGATTTTCGTCCGTTTAACTTTATATTTTTCGCCGCGCACGATATAGAAAAAGCTTTGTATTTTCATTTTCAATTTGTATCAATTTTCTAGTTTCAGTTACGGAAAACACGAGTGTGGTAAACGTATCGTTTATTTTTGATCGATGCAACGGTATTTTAAATGGATGTCGCAAAATTGACGTGTAGATTTTAGTTAGATTTCATTCGAACGTAAAATACAGATATTGGAAAATTGTTTTCAAGTTCTCTTTTCCAGCTACGTAATCGTTTCTTCTCTCGTTATTATTTTTCACCACTACCTAAGATATCTAAAAGGAAGATCGCTTTTTTATGTACGAAATAACGTTTACAAATTTTTCAATTACCATAGATCGAACGAATTGTAAACAAAAAACCTGTAAAATAGTGAAATTTTTATTTTTTACCAAGTTCGATATTTTACGTCGCATGTTATTCAAACGTACCATCGCCTATTTACATACATCGTATTTATACAGTGTGGTTGGTAACTGGTGGTACAAACGGAAAGGTGATGATTCTACGCGAAAAAAGAAGTCGAAAATGTAGAATAAAAATTTTTCGTTTTTTTTTCAGCAATTTTTGTAATAATAAACTTTATGATTACTTCATATTATTTCATTTGTATTCCTAATTTTCTGTTACGGCAAAAACAAACTTAAACTGCGATAATATCCACTTTATAACGAGACGCGATAAAGTGCAGGCGTACCGACCGAAAATTCAAAGCCGATCTTCTCGAAAACAAAGACTCGAACGAAAAATTTTTATTCTATATTTTCGACTTCTTTTTTCGCGTAGAATCACCACCTTTCCCCTTGTATCACCAGTTACCAACCACTCTGTATGTTTATTAATAATAATCGACACACGAGGTAATGCGCGTAACAAACATAAATATTCTACAAATAATATTACGAATTACAATTAGAACAAGGTACGCGTTACTCTGAGAATCAAATTCGATATTAACCCTTTGCACGGGAGGACTTTTTCGGTGGGGGGTAGCAGCTACTCCGGATGATTTAGCGTATACGTGACGCGTGTCTTACAGCTAGCGTAAAATGATTTTATATAGAAATTAACTTACAAAAAAAGAATTATATTCTAATAATTCATCTATATTTACATGTTTGGAAATATGATTTTGTAATATTAATTTCTGCATTTTTGTTTCTTATGATAATTTATAAAGCATTCACCAAGATGCATTCTTCAATATAATTGATCTCATTTTTCAACAGTTCAAAAACAAGTTCATCTTCATTTCAGCTAATTTCATTTCCGAAAACCATTTTTTAAGGGTTTCTAAACTATAATACTTTTGTCATGATCGTCGAATCCAAACTAGCTTTGCAGACGTTGTCAGGACCATAGTTTCCCATAGTTAGGCATATGGGATTAAATATTTTATCTGCATTTTAAAGTCTAACACTTTACACCTCCTAACAAAGAACATAAAGAACCAAGGAACCAATTTACCAACCAATATTGCACTCTCATCAATTGCACATGTCGAAATCTAACATAAACGGGGACTGTCGCTTCTCGCTCGTCGCTGGAGTTGCAGCATGGAACGCCGTGGCGAATGAGAGTCACCTTTCGAGTGCAAAGGGTTAATAAAAGTTGGATAAAATCGAAGATAGGCAATTTAGAAATGTCAACTCGAACATATCGCACGTGTGTGCGATCGAGTGTTTTAAAGATTTACATATTGATTAAACTTTTTTCGAAATTCGCAGAAATTTATACACTATCATATCTGGGAGAATAAAAGGGATGCTACTACTTTTATTCCCTCAGGAGTAACTTGGCTGCTGTATCACATACGTCATAGAAAAAGCTGTAGAAAAGTTTCAGGATATAAAGCAAAAGTTTCCTCGCTTTTTCTAATAATTTCCCAAGCAAACCATATTGTTCGCTTTTTCATGGTTCTGTTATCACACACTTTTCGACTTTATTAGATTTCTTTGTGAGAAATTGAAAATTCTTGGCATATCGTTAAGTTGCATATCAAGGTGTGTTCCATTAGACTTCCACTTTAAATAACGAACATCCTGGAGGAGACAGTTTCGCTACTACGCTGTTTATTTTTCATTTTCGATCGTTTTATCTTGAACATAAAGACGACCATCATATTATTCCATCTTATTATTTTATTGAACAGAAAGATCACAATAACTCTATTAAAGTTGTCGAGGAGAAGTAATCAAAGAGTCTTACAATATTGTGAAAGCCTACATTGGTCCTCCGCTTCAAGAATAAAGGATTCGCGTTTAGAATAGTTCTATTATCCTGCTACTCATTTTTTATTCTTTGCTATTTTCTCACAGAACAAGATTACAATTCTGTCGGACAATTATATCAAATAATTCTATCGGACAATTACATCAAATTTTTGCGGAAGAAGTAACTGCAAACTCTCTCGTAATATCATCGAAGGTTTCTCGATTGAGCCATCACATTTAACAAAGAAGGATTCTCGTTTAAAGTATACCATGCAGAAAAGCGAACAACAGTTTTATTAAATTCTTGGAAGAACGATGATTGGAAAACTGCGACAAAGCATACGTTAAACGAAGTAAAACACCGGTCCGTTTGTCCTCTGTTTTAGAAACGAATAATTCTCGTTTAACACTTTGACTGCCACGTTGAAATCACATGTTTCGCTGAGAACGCCAAGGCAGTATTTTTATTATTCAAAACCATATAATGGCAAAATAATAATAAATCGACGATGTGAGACAACGTTCTTCCCCAATGGACCGTTTGTCTTATCGGTGGTCACGGGTGACCACCGTGGCGCCTTGGTAATAGTCGATAGCGACGTATTGTAACAAGGCTTCGTTTATTTCAACAATCCATTCGCATTCGTTACTTCGTCGCAAGCAAAACGTGCGGAATATATTGTTGAAACGTGTACAAGATATTATTAAACGGTATTTGCTCGTTCTATATATAATAGTAAGGTATGTGCACACTTCTAACTTCAATTATACGATTGTAAAGCAGCATTTACGATTATTTTCCGAGCTGTGTTTATAATAATATTCGTAGATTACCCCTCAAAGATATGGACGCAAACACAGTGCACCCGTTGGATGTAAGATTTGTTCTCTCTTTTTTTTTATCGATGTTCTGATAAAAACGTTTAATCGTTCAATGGGGCACTTTTTGTTCCAAAGTATCTTCTATTTATCGGTTGCATTCAAAATGCCCTAACTGTGAATTTTCATACAATTTTAACAATTGGAAGAAGTTGAAGCTCTCCGGTCACCAATGACCACCGTGGCGTCACAGGAGAAACCGTGGCCGGTCGTATCTGATCAACGTGGCAGTCAAAGCGTTAAAATAATTCCATTCCATAGTACGATTATTGGTTTCTTATTCTTCAACGTCCCGATTTATTATTTTACCATTTTGGAGAATTTTTGGAGAAGAAATGATCGCAAACCGTGGCAATGTCACGTTAAACGAAGTGAAATAGCGCTCCATCGGTTCTCCACCCGAGAAACGATGGAGTTCCCATTTGAAATTGTCTTTTGGTTGTTCCATTCTGCTATAATCGTACCGCATCTTCTCAGATATATTGCACACCTGTGGCGAAGAGGGAAGAGAAGGTTAATGAAGAGGTACCGAGTGTATTTATACAAAAGACAGCAGAAACGCGAGCAGAATTTACTTAAGGAACAGCAACAACATGGACATCCGTTTCGAGCAGGTGCACCCGGCCCTGATTCGAATAGATTACCCGGAGGTAAGAGAATTGTATTTTCTAAGTGAGGATTAATCCCCTGCAACGTTTGATTTTGATTGTAATTTACGAGCTTTTCTACAAACTATAACATCTTTTCGACGTTTCCGTTTCGTTTCGCCTGTATGCTCTCTCTTGGAAACGAATGCCCGTGTAGTTTGCCATTTTTCTGAAAGAAACGAAGATTTAATCGTCTTCGAAACGATCCAGGCGTCCCGTGTTCTTCTTCCGTTTCGAACGTGGTTCGTTCACGGGAAAATCTTTCGAGTCAGCGAAGTTGATACGAATTAATTCTAAAGAGATTCGTAAATTTGTTTTTTTTTTTCGAAGAAAATTAATTCAACAACATTAATTCAACAAACAGGGGATTTGTAAACCTTACGAGAGCAAAATTAATTTCAGTAGAAAGGAAATTGACTGATCTGTTGAGAAGGAAATGAATTTTAGAGAGAAGGAAATTTCGTTGATGTTGTAAAATCAGGAACAAGTTTCGTGAATTTTGTTCAAATTTCGTTCTCGTAATTTCTTATTTTAAAATGTAACTGTCCGTTCCGAGTAATTGTATTTCTTTACGAAAATACGGGATGCCTCCTCGTGTTTATTGACAGAAGCTTGGCGAATTTACAAAACTCGCTAAAAGTAGCAGGAAACTTTTTAATAAACGTGAATGGGCGAACCGATCGTTCTCGAGGTATTCAATTATTACGTTTAACTCGATAATTCTGTTCGTTCTTATCACGAAATAATCGATATCTCGATAAACTGGAATATCGGCCAACGATATCCGCATAGAATGTACTTACGAAAGACGTTTAAATCGTCGGTGGTTCGTTTCACTGCAAGCACGAGAGCGTTTTTTTAGAGATGAACGTACGCGATCAGAGATTCCTGGAATATCTGGCGCTGTTCCGCGCGATTGCTTGAGAATATCACTTAAACTGACGCTATTATTGCGGGAATAATAGAAGATCTCAGACGATGGAGTGTGTGTGTTCGGAACAATGCTACAGTGATCGTAGGTTCCAGGAAGAGTGGCTGTTCTATCGTATCGAGTGTGGAGGAAGTGCGTAGGCTTCGGATTTTACATGTTCATTAAGAAATTATGTATCTCGTAAACGATTTGTTTATACGTCTGTGTTTATTAACACATTGACTGCCTCTTTCATTCTGTTTTATCAATTTGATAGAGTAGTTTCTCCGATAGTTTTTCAGATTATAGCTTTTATTACGGTACTATATATGTTACACGCGATAGTTTTAAAGTCTATAAACGTCTACAAACGTGAAAATAATCATATTCTTTTTAATTTCGTTTTAGTAAACGCGAATGAAACGGCAGGCGATTTTTCTCTAACGTTCTTTCAACCCTTTCACGTTCGACGTTCGCAACGCATAACATTGCACTCGGCAAACGATCAACTGAAAGAGCAATAAGCTCGTCCTTTTCGGTCAATTTGCCTCGATATTTTATTACCTTGCGAAAGAGTCGGAAGAAATACGTTTTCGTTATCAACGATCGACGAAACTATTAGATTGTCAGAAATGTTTCTTTCGTTTTATAAGGAAATAACAGACGCACAATGTTCTTTGTTTTATATTAGTTTATCGAATCATGCAGGAACATAATAATAGAAATAGAACGAAATGGATCACACCTAATTCGATAAAATAATATAAAACCGAAATTGTTGTTCATCCATTATGAAATGAATGAATTATCGTCTTATGAAACGAAAGAAACTTTTCGGACAACCTAATGTATTTTTTCCTCAAACTTAAGAAACATTTGACCCTGTGGAATTTAATACGCTCAACGAAGTTGCGTGTATACGTTTCGAAACATTTGGTTCCAATAAAAAATTTTACAAGTAGATATGCCGCGGATAATTATTGACTCTCGCGCAAAGACCCATGAAGCGACTTGGTATCGAGTATTCTTTAAGGTCTTTCATTTTTATCGACTTCCATGCAATTAATACTTGCTCGACAGTTTTTCCACGGGACACGATATATCGATTCCCATTTAACATAATTGATATCGTTGAATTTCATACGACCCACTTTAATATTGTTACTATGCACGTTATTATACGTTCGTCAGATAGGAGAATCCATCATGGTAGATGTCCTCGGTTGTTGGCGGCCCTGGAATACGCGGAACAGCAGCAACAGCAGCAACAGCAGCAACAGCAGGGGGTTGCTAGCGGCGGAGGGTCGCTCACTGATTTCGCTGCGAACAGTCCTCCGACGCAGACTGCGATTCTCGCAACTGCTCTCAGTAATAACGGCGGCAGCAATGGAAATTTGGCGATCGCACCTCGTGCCAGTCCTGAGATCTCCGAGGCTGACATCTCTTCGAACGTGTGCCATCGTATGGCGCTCCATAGAACATCCTCCGTTTCTTGCAATGGAAGCGACAATGTCTTTTCCAACGCGACTGAAGCGAGTATTCAGGTATGCTCCGTCCGCGTTACATTTAGTATCTTGGTTTCTGGTGTTGAACCGCGTTCGAGGTAATCGTAGAAAGATTCCACATATTTGAATATTATTTTGTCTTCCGTTAATGCGTCTCTCGGAAGTCAAACTGATCAACTTTCTGACAGACAACGTTGTAGTATTTGTTTCAGTTGCGATGGTTAACGCCCAAGAAACAAACGACTTGTTTCTATCGGTTTATTTGTTACAAGACGCTGACCGAGGAAATTTAAGATCGCTTTTCGGTATTTTCTAATTCGCGAAGTCGATCAGTATGACTGAAATTAATATTTGAACGAGAAGTACTACGTTAGAGTTGTAGAGTTTCAAATTAGTCTTTTTACTTAATTGTCAATAATCTTTCATAAATAAAAGAAAGGTACACGTAGGCTCTTCTTCTTCTTCCTTTTATTTGCGAGTTATCATCTTAGCGATATTCGTATTTCACGATAGTAAAGTTTCGCGCAACAGCCTTTCCAAGCCTCCAAACCCATCAAAATCTATCCCCTGAGGTCTTCTAAATGCGAAGGATTAAACACGTTTCGAAACTCATTAGTAATCGGTAGACGATGCAAAATTTCTGAATTTAATTCCCCGTTGAAATTGAACTGCGCCCTCAGACGAACAACGCGCTGCTAAGTCCGCCTTGCACGAACTATCGTAGAAGGAGCAGCGTGATGTTCAGCGATGTGGTGTTGTTGCACGGCAGCAACAACGTCGGAAACGCGTTGCAGGCCGGCTCGACGACGGTGTCACCCGGCGAACGGAACGTATGCTCCTGCGAAAAAATGACGCAGACCGGTGACGGGAATGTTTGGTCGAGCCCACTGCCAGACCACATACAGGTATGTTCCACTGCGAGCGCATGTGGCCGCAATTTCACCGGCTCGTGTCTGTTGCATTCGCGTAATTTGTCATGTGAACGTGTGTCACCGCAGATGCAGGCTGAATTTGGTGGAAACGAAGCCATGACTTGTCAAGAATTACTGGCGTTAAGCGGTGCTTTGAGCGCCGCGTTACCAACCGGTCAGCTGGCGTTGGATTCTTTTCTCAATTCGCTTACCAAAGGTATATTATCTTTTACTCTTTTTCCTCTTCGCTATATTTGAATCTATATTTTCGGTGGACATACCTGCACCTTATTGTTCCTAGCTTGTGTCTCTTGCAATTGAGAGGCTGGATGAGAAAATGGTATATAAATGGAATTTGAGAATATCGTAGGTAACGTTTGATTTTGCTGAAGAGTTTTAAGAAAGGAATATATTACTATACTTGGTAGTATTAGGTTGTCCGAAAAGTTTCTTTCGTTTTATATTAATTTATTGAATTATGCGCGAACGTAATAATAGAAATATAACGAAATGGATCATACGTAATTCGATAAAATAGTACAAAACAGAAATTGTTGTTCGTCTATTGTTGCGAATTGTCGACTAAAGAGCAACCGGTCAGGTCAAACCGCTCGGTCGATATCGCGTACCTCGAATGAATTAACGCTCAATGTTTAATAGATCGAGTGTTACAATAATCTAGCACTGTATTTGCACTCGTTGTATAAAAGTAACGTTCGATGCTATGAACACGCAGGTGGTCAGATCTTGTCGAGAGTGAATTTTTCACCGGATATCTGACGATGAACTGTCCTTCTACGTTGCTGATTCTCCCTACCAGCCGTTGGGTTTCGTCCGTCCATCGTGTCCTTCCGGCTGATCCTTTCCCGGGGTTTTTTTACCAGAGTCAGAGTCATTAGGTTTACAGCTCGAGGAGGACACGTAATTCGGAATTTTCTAAGAAGGGGAATGGGTCTGTCTGTGCCATAAACGGACGGCCACTCAAAATTCCAAACATTTATTATCATCTTATGAAACGAAAGAAATTTTTCGGACAACGTAATATATAACTTCGAAGTAGGATATTTCCAGCTACTGTATCTCGAAACACGGTACTCGGACCATCGATAATTTGAAGCGAGACGTTTCGAAATGCGGTGTTTCTAATCGCAAGTACTTCGAATTACGGTATTTTGAGGCGCGGAATCGGGAAATATGATACTTGGAAATAAAGTATTTCAAAGTACAGTAGCCTGAAACGCGATATTTCCAAGTACAAAATTTCAAAAGTACTATATTTCAAAGTGCAGTATTTTCAAGTGCGATATTCGGGATTTCGTGGTACAATATGTCAAAGTATAGCGCTTCGAGCTACAGTGTTTCTCACTACGTGTAATATCAATTCGTTAACAATCCCTTTGAGCTCTGCCTTTAGACGAATATACGCCGTGTATTTAAATTATCTTTCACCTACGACGAACAGCAAATCAAAGGAAATATACCACGTGCGATTGAAATCAGCAGAAAACGCGGTATTCCATTTGACGATCGCGCGTATGTATATAGAGGAACGTTTATTTTAGGAATAACGGATCGACGTATTACCCTGGAGGATCGTACGCAGTGGTTAGCGTCGGACATTGATAATTGCTCGTGTTGCTGTGAACTCCAGGGCACTGATCAATGGCCAGACGAAGGTGACAAATGGGCGAAAACTTCCCGCGCTAGAAGAGCGTTGAGAACTTGCGGCAACCGTTGTGTTTGCGCGATACGGTGCATAAGACGGTCGATTAAGAAGCTGGTCGAGCACAAATATTTTCAACAGGGTATCTTATTGGCGATTTTGATCAATACTCTGAGCATGGGGATAGAATATCATAACCAGGTCAGTGTTTTTATCTCGTATCGTGACATATTCGATATTTGTGTCAGAAGTGTACAGTTAGTTGATGGAAGCGATATAACGAGGCTAGAGAAATGAGAACGTTAAGTCGTCACGCCGATTGACGCTACCGTATTTCACGTAATCCTGCACGTTTTATTAGATCACGTACGTTGAATTTCATATTCCAAGCCGAAGCTGCCAAACAGTCACTCGGCGATTGATACTTCAAATCTCTGCATTACGCGTGTGCATCGCGCGAGAAATAGCGATTTCTCCTATTCGTTCAACCTGTTCTCTTCTTCAAGTTGTATAAAAATGTCTTGATACGTATCGCGAAAGAAGAAATAATTCTAATTGTAAATGAATACGATTCTGTACCGAAATGTATGTAAAGTCTGACCGATTTCTCTGATTTTATCATATATACACATATATCGCTTCGATCAGTTGTGTTTCGTTTTACCTGTGCTCTCGTTTGTTAATAATTACTTTGTTAATACGCGATTCTCGTTTATGTACCACTCGTTACAAAAAAAGAATGTTGCAATTATAGTGACATAAATATAATCGACAGTGATACAGATATTTTTTCTCATCTGCCTGTATCTTGTTATCTTTAATTTTTTAAATATCTATATCGTTATTTATGTTGCATCGTATCGATGGTACAACGATTATCGTTTGCATAGAGTAAACGAACCTCTTGTCTCAGGTGTTTTCAATCGCAAACAACTTCTCGGGAAATTATTCGATTCTTTCTCGTCTTCGATAGTTTTCTAGTTCATAGTTTCCGTTATGATAGTTACCTTGTACAAGTATGCGTATGCAATGTACATTAATGACGCTTTTCAATAGCAGCCACCTGTTAAACTCGTAGACGAAGTTTGTTGAATTATCGAACATTCTGTGTACTTATTATACACACGATGACATAACGCGATACAATAATGCCACACGACATACTTAATAATTCAATTTAATTTTTATTTATGCTCTTTCAATTTTCATCGCTCGTGCAACGAAGCTTTCGTCAATTTTCCTTTCGTCTTTTCACATCCCCTTTATTTCTCATTCGGTCGCTCGCTTATTCAGCCAATCTTCGCAGACGTTCCCACAAAATATTCGATTACAGTGGTCGATATTGGTTGAAAAAGAAAGCTTTCTGTTTATCCTTCAATCAGAGCAGAGATTGGCTTATCGTGGACACGGTAATATACAATTTCGAGATTGCTGGCTATTCGAGCTGACACGAGTAGAATTCTTGAAATGTTCGCCACGCTCTCCGCGAGAATGTATGAATAATTATTCGCGAGTCTTACGAAACAATTAGTTAATTCCTTGTTGCGTTTTCGATAAATATTGGATCTTCTTGAAAATCGTGTCATTTTTCATGGTCTAACTTTCCTATCGTCGCTTCATCAACAGACAAGTTTTCTGAAAAAAAGGGCCCAAATATAAAAGCAGACTTCGAGTGAAATTATTATGAAATTTTAATACGAGGGGTATAGGTCGTGTGATATGTACTGAAGAAACACTCGAATATATTTAACAATATACAGGGTGGTTGGTAACTGGTGGTACAAGCGGAAAGGGGGTGATTCTATGCGAAAAAAGTTTTCGTTTGAAGCTTTGTTTTCGAAAAAATCGACTTTGAACTTCCGCTCGGTACGCGTACACTTTATCGCATCTCGTTATAAAGTGGATATTATCGCAGTTTGTTTGTTTTTGCTGTAACGGAAAATTAGGAATACATAATGAAATAATATGAAGTAATCGTAAAGTTTATTATTACAAAAATTGTTGAAAAAAAAATAAAAAAAAACGAAAAATTTTTATTCTATATTTTCGACTTCTTTTTTCACGTAGAATCACCCCCTTTCCGCTTGTACCATCAGTTACCAATCACCCTGTATATTTGTCGGGTTATCATTAGAGTTAGGGACCTATAACGAATCTTCCCGTGAACTGTCTATCGTTGTTATGTACTATAGCTGATATTTATTGATACAAATGTGATTATTACAGAGTTTAAAAAGTAATAGCGGCGATTGGATAATCGAGATGTCGATGACAATGAATTTAGGTTCGATAACGAATCCACGGGATGACGAATGCGATGTGGTACACGATTCTGGTGTGACTCTACGTACTTGTCCACTGTACAAGTAGAACTTATCGGAATGAAACTCAGTCCAAGTGAAACTGCCCTTATGTACTCCTCTCCGTACCTCTCTGTACCCCTCGGGTCAATCTTTGTTTTTAAGGAGAGTTATGTAATTACTCCATATCTCTGTTAGGTCCCTTCCGTGACCGTGGCTACGTTCAGTGACCCGTTATGTCACTTCGAGCCCCCAAGCCCACTGTCATAAACCTCGGGCACCCATACTCGGGTTAGAACGATACGACTATTTTTCAGTTTTATTATTTAATTGTAGCTATGATGAAAGTCTGGGCTAAAGTATTCGGGATTTTCCCAAACGTTGCAAAAGAAAGGCCCCGTTGTCCTTTCATCTCCGACATCTATGTGTACACTATGCGTAGAACTCGCGGTTACTATTAGCGGTTCGCGGTTCGCGATTACAAGTTCGAACTCGGGTCGATGCGTTTCGATGCACGATGCAAGTTCGAACGACGATTGCCTAAGATGTCGAGAAACTCGGATCAATTATTACTGCTAACTACCAACTATCGATTGGGACAAGCCTCTAACGACCGACTTTCCGTCACGATGGTGCTACAGAGGAAAACTATGATGGGGTGTGTCTAAGGATGCGAGATCATCGGATTCGTTGAGGAAAGCCTTGGTTCGGAAAGTGAGGGAAATGGACGTCGCTGTTAATTGGCTAATTTTGTGTTGGTGGTTGGAGAAGCATGCTAACCGCCCTTGAGAGAAAATTGCTAGCGGGAAGCATGGTATGTGGGAAAAGCAGATTTCCCGTATCTTCCCGTAGTAGGTTTAGAGACTGTTAAGACACAGGCTATTTATCCCTTTGGAGAAGCTTAGTTAAATAAATCCTAAGATTTATAGCGGATCCTTAGGCTAGCTGAAAATATTCTGTGAGGATGTATCGACATCCGGCAATCGTCTTGTCCGAAGAATAAGGTTTTTGTGTAGGCAGCCACGGGACAGAAACCGTTGGAAAGTTTACTGGCGAGTACCCCTGCAAATATTAAACATCAAACGAATTTAATGAATGTTAGAAAAGCCTTTGAAAATAATTGTCAATTTTTAGGCATAGCTGACACCAAAATCCAGCTAAGGCAACAATTTTCGTCTAAAAGTTTACCCAATTCGCTATATTTTGTTTCACGTAGACTCTTTTTAAAGGAAACCGCCCCGATTAACTCGCTATTCCTTCTCGACAGCGTTGATTACGACACAAAATCTTTAATCGCTTCGACCATTCCTTTCACGTTATCTTCAGACTTGAAATGTCTGCTTTTAGTATAGAAGGTACGGTAGCAAAGTGCACGGTGATCAGAAAAGGTGAAATCATCCGATTGTGTTTAAAAAACGACCCGCAAATTCTCTAGCACGGCGATAAAACTCGCGAAGTACCTTTCTTTTTTATTTTTTTTACTATTCGTAAAAAGTGAAATGCCGTTAATCCGGTTTATCTATCGACGAAATTTATTTGCCAACTTTTAACCGTAATCTATCGAGCGACCAACGTACTTACGTTATCTTTATACGACGATAAGAGCGTAATAAAAATCACATCACTTTAACATTCAAAATAAAGATCAGAAATAATGTATGAGGACAGAGTAAATAAAATTCGACGGTAATAAACAAGATACAGACAGATTTTATAGGTATAGGCGCAGGATTTTATTAAATTCGCTTATGTAAGAAACTTTATATCTTGCTATAATGCATGTATGAACCATAAATATTCTATAGCAGAATGTAAAATTTATTGATCGCTATTTTTACAGTAAAATAAAATTACGTCATGAAGATTGATGGAACTTATATATAAAGGTCTTAAAGCAAACGCGAGAAGCTGTAGTTTTGGTGAAGATTTGCACGCGCTGTTATATGAAATGAATCTTTAAACAGCTCTTTCATGATGTAGCTCGTTTATGGTTTTTCCTTGTTCGCAGATTAGTTAGAAACGCTGCAATAAATAGAGTTCTGACCTAAATCTTACATAACGCGTTACGGGGTCGTTTAAAACGAACCAGAAGCGAAAAGCAGGATAAAGAAGGAAATCAGCTTTTTAAAGTACTGTAAAGAGAATGGTGATAAACGTGGAACGAGTTTATTGAAAAAATTACGCGACATCATTTTTCAAACGATTCTATCGACAGAGAAAAATTAACAAGATTGTAAACGTTGAATTGAAAAGTTTAGAAATCTTGCACGCTTGAGGTCGACGGTTATTTCGATACAGTAGAAGAATATTGAAACTATTTTATCGAAATAAACATTCACAAACAATAGAAAAATCCGTCAAATTTATTCATAGGAACAAAATACGTTTTTAATTAGATTTCCAGGACGATATTTTGCTTCTTGAACCGTCATAGAGGGAATGTCGTGATTGGCGAATGTAGCGATCGGCTGCTGGCGTCATCGTGGAAATCATCGTGTCAGTGTTACTGACACGTAATAGCGTCCATCCAAAACCTTAGGTGGCTAACATCCTACCTTTGTTTGCACCATAATCTCTGAAACCCTGTCACTTGCACCTATTTACACATATGTACATACATGTACATACACACTCACCCGGAATTTCCATTTGCACACGTCAGAGAATAAATATTGTAATATACAGGATGTTCTGTAACCGATGTACAAGGGAGACTACATACCGAGATGGAAATAAAATATTCCCGAGAAAGCGAACTTTGACAGAATTCTGAGTGAGACAAGGGGTTCGTCGCGATCTCATAGTGAAAAGTACATATACAGGGTGGTTGATAACTGGCGGTACAAGCGGAAAGGGGATTATTCTACGCGAAAAAAGAAGTCGAAAATATAGAATAAAAATTTTTCGTTCGAGGCTTTGTTTTCGAGAAGATCGGCTTTGAATTTTCGCTCGGTACGCCTGCACCTTATCGCGTCTCGTTATAAAGTGGATATTATTGCAGTTTAGGTTTGTTTTCGTCGTAACGGAAAATTAGGAGTACATAATGAAATAATACGAAATAATCATAAAGTTTATTATTACAAAAATTGTTGAAAAAGAAAAAAAAACTAAAAATTTTTATTCTATATTTTCGACTTCTTTTTTCGCGTAGAATCGCCCCCTTTCCGCTTGTACCACCAGTTACCAACCACCCTGTATATACATATATACATATGCATCGAAAAAGTGGTATCCTTTTTTCTGTTCATCGGTCGACAGCCGGAGCAATTGACCATAGTGGTTGAGATAAGCAATATCGTATTTTCGGCCGTCTTTGCTGTGGAAATGTTGCTCAAGATCATCGCGGAGGGTCCGTTCGGTTACATAAGCAACGGATTCAACGTTTTCGACGGAGTCGTGGTGGTGCTCAGGTATGCGAATAAAACAATCATTTGCGCGACCCGGAAAAATTTATAGCCAACATTTTGACGTTTTTCTAAAAAGAAAATGTCGAACAAACAAGTATCTCTAAAAGTTACAAAGTTTGATAAATTCACCGGTAGACAAGACGCTGATCCACTATAAAAATACATCGACCACGAACTTTTCCCAAATTTCGCTGTGAATTTTCCTTATAAACCGATGCTCGTGACATCGGTAGACCTCAAAGCAAAAATTTGGAGGAAAAGACCCAAGTCTTTCGCATTAACTTAAAATATAAAAAAACTCGAACATATCTAGATTCATTGAAATCGAACGGATAATTCGAAAGCATTCGAGAATTCGAATGGTCGGTTAATGTAAGAGTTGCGCGTTATATCGCACGAGAATGTATATGCAGAAGGAGGAATTTTCTGTTGAACGTCTAGCGTGGTGGAGATTTGTCAAGCGTTCGTCGAGGAGAGGAGCGGAAGTTCCGGGCTGAGCGTGTTGAGGACCTTCCGGCTACTGAGAATCCTCAAGCTCGTGCGTTTCCTACCGAACCTCCGGCGACAGCTGTTCGTGATGCTGCGCACCATGGATAACGTTGCCGTATTCTTTTCCCTTTTAGTACTTTTCATCTTTATATTCAGGTAAGTTGTTCCCTTTCCCTTTAGGCAACCAGTGCCCGGGAATTGTGCTCGCGGTTGTCGGCCACGTCGTCGTCGGTCTTTAAAAATCGTCGAGATGCACGTTTCGAGGATCGCGGTTCGCGCCGGCCATCATCGTCGCGATCACCACGCGGACAATTATCAATCGTCGGATCGCAAACGCGTTTCGTGTTCACGGACGCGGACTTAACGTCGCGCGTTACTTCCGTTCAGATAATCATCTCATCAGCATAACGTTTGCATGACAGCCAAAGCGAATTGAAAGATCACTGGATTATCGATGGACTATCACGAATTGTGGAGAGACTAAAGAAACAGAGCTAAGTTAAGTGTCAACGAGACCGTGCTTCGATCGAATCCTCGCTCGATGGCGCGACGTGCAACGATAAGGCGAATTTATATTTTCACGTCTCGTATTCGCGTCGCGGTTGATTCGTCCACGGTGAAAGGGAAACATAGCAGTCAGGATATTTATATGAAATCGTTGAATTTGTTTCGGTGGTTTTTAAACTGACGATTGAGATAGCGAGCGTTGCGGATGAGTCGACGAGCTTAGGTCTTTGCGGAAGAACGTCATAAAATATTAGAGACAACTGTTTCGTTCTAGACGAACCATCGTCTTTCGGTTCGTCGAAAGTAGAGAGATATATCTACTGAGATTGATCTATCGTACTAGATCTACGTCGTTCACCGGTCGTGGTATTTTACGAAACGACAGACGAATACGATCGTTACACCTTTCACCGCGCGACGAGCGATCCGCGATGCAAGTCCAAGAGCGTAGAGTCTAAATTCGCGTTTATCGCGTTCCTTCAGATATTCCTTTGGCTACGTTGTTCATCGCAGAGAAACGCGTTCGTTTCATTTGGTTGATTCGAGGGTCTCGTTGACATTTATTGTCTTTTGAGAACAGCTTCTTGTCCGCTTCCGAGCTTCCACAGGAGCTGGGGCTTGTATGTCACTGCTCTTCGAACACGAAGTGTATTAGGTGACTATGTCTTCCGTTTTATACTCCTTTTGTCTTTTCTCTTCTTTATGCGCTTTTTTTATCTTCTCTCACGGCATATGGATCGCCGCGTAAATTGCATCTCACGTATTATAGATGAAACCGAGTCGCAGCAGTTCTCTCGTTTTACATTATTTACCACACTGTTGCGTTTGCGACTGCAGCGTTTTCTGACGTTGTAATGGTAATGAACGATGGGTGTTTGTTGGCACGTGTCTACGAGGAGTGTCTTGTTGGCCCTTTCTCATGGCTTGAGGCATCGAACGTGTATATTATTAATATATATACTGTTTCTTTTCTCATTTGTTTATTTATTTTTCTACCATTTTTTTTTAATTATTAGAGGACACCTATTATACATATGAATATCGATATGAATATATATGTATACATATATATATACATACACGTATATGAATATATATATATATATATGTATATATATTTTCATGTGTGCATGGTGCTTTTCATCTAGCGACGAGTATGAGAGCTATATGTATATATATATATACTATTACCTATTAATTATTCGTGTATTCGTACGTCTTCTTTCTTATTCTATCGCCCCGTTCTTCTTCCTTTTTTTAATGCTATGTACTCTCTAAGTGCCTACAAAGTGCGCCTCGGTGTGGTCATCGATATTAGACAGCTTGCGAATGGATAAATATGTATCTCTTTCGGTTATTTGATTATGCTGCGAACACGGCCTCTCGCTATCCCCGCGGGTTTGACACGCGTCTCGAGATCATCCGACGGTCGATCGATCGTTCGTCGCAATCGCCATCGGCTTCGTGTTATTTTTGTTACCATTGTCAGTCCGTTTGATGTCTGATCTTATTATCCAGGGACTCAGGTGTGCATAATTTTTTTAAACTGAGGAAATTTTTGAAATACTTTGATTCTTCGAACTACGTGCCATCATAGGATATTCTTTTTCTTTTACGTTTCTTTTCTTTTTTCTTTTCCACGCTTTTGTTTTTCGATCTTTCGGCGAGAAACGCACAGGCGATCAAATGGTATTCACTATCGGCCAGAAGCATGAGCCTCGTTGCTAGTTTTCATGGCAGATTGTTGACGAGCTGTGTGTGTTATTAAATGTGGCAAATTAATTTCCTTCGTAGCAACTACCGGCTGCAGCGTTACGGGTCGGTGAGTCGAGTTTCGATCTGTTCGAAGGCGACTTTCGAAATGTTGCGACATTAGGCGTGGAAATGATTCTGTCCTTTCAATTATTCTATTTTTACTTATTATGTTCTCTATAGGTTTGTTATTATTACTATTATTAGTTTGGCAATCATTCACGGGAAGTAACCGAAACTTACATATAGGTCATTCTTTGACAACCGTTTATTTCGAAAGAACATGAATTGGAAGCGCGATTCCTAATTCTTATTTATAAAACACTTTCGCCAAGGTTCTATACTTTTGGCTGGTAGTATATACCACTATCGAGATAGTTCCAAATCACAGGATCAATAAACGGAACTATCTTCAAATTTCTAAGCAAACATATTAAAACCTATCAGGATAATAAAATGCCTAAGTAAAGCCAATAGCCATAAATTATAAATACAGATATACGAGTATCAACTAGAACGCATTCGAAAAGATTTGGCTCTTTTTTAAAGTAGATCTCTGCCGGCTTTCACGCAAACAGAATTACGCACGCGATATTCGTTTGGACGAATTGATATTAATTTTGACGTTAGTCTGCGTTAGCATACGCGCTGTAACGTAGGACGAGCGCACCGTCATCAGACTTTCTATACGATTAAGTGACTTGTTAAGTGACTCGATTTACCGTAGTCGAGAGAAGCTTCTCTATTTTTTCTTCAAACTAAATTTTTTTTCTTCCTCTATCAATCTTGCTACCCCTTCCCGTCATTATTTCCTTTGCCCCTCCTCTCTCTCTCTCTCTCTCTCTCCCTCCTCTCTCTATCTCTCTCTATATTCCTCTCTCTCTCACTCTCTCACTCTCTCTCTCACTCTCTCTCTCTCTCTCTCTCTCTCTCTCTCTTTCTCTCTCTCTATCTATCTATCTATCTATCTATCTATCTCTCTGTCTCTCTTTACATCCCCACGTTCTTACTTCACTTCTTTTTTCTCTTCCCTACACAACTATCTGTCTATTTATCTACCTATATATTTACGGATAAGGAAGTACATTGCACGTTTCGTTGTGTTGTAGTATTCTCGGGATGAACCTGTTTGGTTGCAAATTCTGTGAAACGATGAAAGGCAGCTCTGACGTCGAGTGTGATAGGAAAAACTTTGACTCGTTACTCTGGGCTATTGTGACGGTGTTTCAGGTACCTACAAAGGATACTTTTCCACGTATCTCTCGAGGGCTTTATTTTCCTCTATATAGTGTATATTATATATTATATATATTATAATTATATTATATATATATATTTATTCGTATATATACATATTAACGTTACATACACATGCAACCACGTATGCTAAGTTACCTCGATATATGTATATATGTGCACATATATATATACATATATGCCCTTATATACAATACATATATACGTATGACATATACAATATATCGTCACATTCGTCATTGAACGGCCGAAAGACGTCATCTGCTACGTTTATGATTATCGCGAGGGCTTAAGGTAACGTATGAGAGATACATACATGAAACGAAAATTATATACTCTATAATGGCATGCAGAGCCGTATCGAGGTAGGAGGAGGAGGAGGAGGAGGAGGAGGAGGGGGAGGAGGAGGAGGAGGAGGAGGAGGAGGCCACGGATCATTCGAACGACCGTACCTGAGATGATGTTTCTTCGCTTTTTCTTTATTCGTCTTAATCCGCAGTCGCTGCTTAGCGAGAGTAAAGAAGTGCGTTTTTCTTTTTGTTTTTAAAAATGCGCCTCGCGGCTCTCACAATTGCCATCGCAGCGCGTCGAGCTGGCCCTCGGACATGCTTACGCTGCTTCCGATTCTTTAGCGTTGTCTTGCTTCCGCCAGATTCGCCGTTTCTGCGCACGGTTTCTATTCGTCCTTTTGCGCGAATCTTTTCGCCGAAATTCGATTGCATTAAGCAAGAGGCTTCTTTCTTGACCTGCTTGTTCTTTGTCGTTGCCGCTAGAAGATCGTTTTGCATCTAACGCTGGTAAAGGGTAATTAACCCTTTGCCTTCGGCCTGCGTCGTTCATTTGCTACTTCGGATCGTACGATGACAATGTCAGAGACGTCGTTTAGCGCCGTGAGATTTTAGTAAATTTTTCTTATCAAAGGAGTGTATCCTGTATTTTTAAATCATTCAAATTGTCGTCGTTTCGATCGTTGCGTACATGGAAGTCCAACGAAGTTGGATTCTATTTACATAAACGAAAGGTTTCTTTTTATTTAATCGTACAAATTAAGGGGTTGGGTTTTTGAGAATATCGGTAATTTGGTTGATCGGAAGTAACGTTCGCGCGAAAAGAGGTTAACGTGTGCGGGAACGTTTAGTAATGAAAGGAGCGAATACAAAGTTAGTAAAATCTTAATGGATCTAATTTCTCTATTTTCGTTACAAAGAATCGCTAAGACAGATTCGCGTATGAGACATTTAGAAACCGTTCGAGAAACGTGCCGATGTACTCGACGAACGAAAGATCTTACATCACATCTAAGAAAATATTATTCTGTTTTTCATCGTAAAAGAAGAGCCAATGAAACCGGTCGTAGCACGAGAGTGTCCAATGACCACGGTGTCTTGCAGTTTTTCCATTCAGATATTCCACGATGCTTTCGGACAAACGATGTTTTCGTCAAGAAACTACAGAACTGTGATATAAGCTCTTTGCTCGCAAGAAATAGCGATAAAGCGTCGTATCTTGCGTGCGAAACAACGATTTTGCATCGAAAGCTTCGCATCTGTTATTGTTACTTGGTTGTGGTCGTCGCAAGTGCATAATATCTCTCACTTACTGTAGCCTGCTGCCACGAAATTTTGTTCACAAAATCTCTTCTCTGTGACGTGATCATCGATCGAACAAGCGACTGAGATACGTCTTTCACCTGTGTTTTTCTCTTTTTTTTCCTTTTTTTGCGTCCCGGTAAAAAGGTTGTTGAGAAATTTCCTCTGTTAAACCGTGAGACTGTTTGAATTGTCGCATCAGCATAGATGGAAAACGCCGACCTTTTTCCCCCCTTCGTATATCAGCGTTTTTTCCAGCTTTGATCGCTTTTACTTCGATTGATCGTACAAGCTCGTGCCGTGCATGTTAATTATCGTTCACATTCTACTATAAGCTTTGCATGCTGGTACGTGTCCTTTCCCAAGTGATCGTTGTTGTTGTTGTTGTTGTTGTTGTTGTTGCTGTTGCTGCTTCTCATCGCTGTTGGCCCTGACCGTGTTTTCGATATGCACACATTTCCTTACAATGTCTACATTCCATCATACGACATTCCGTTACACTGTGAAAAACGGCAATCCGAATAATATATACAATACAATGCGTAACGATGTTCGAGCAATTTTATCGCACAGGGATCTCTAACTTCGGCGCGACGCTATCTTGCACACGGTTGTTAAACTCCAAAATTCTCCGCTTACGGGCAAATATATATTTTCCCCGTGTAAAGATAAATATCGATTTCAAAATTCCCTATTTAAATCGGAACTAAGCATTTTCTCGTTTTGTTGGTATCTCCCGAAACGAGTAGAAAATATTCGATGCTGAATCTAACGTGAATTTCCTTAGAGTAAATCGTAATATCTTCTACGATATTTCCAAATTAACGTCACATTTATCGTTCGTCGTTCGTAATACGATCATAGCCTGACCGACGATAGCGTGAGTAATCTAAACTTCGTATAAATTACATAATTTTTTTTTTCATATTCATATAAATTACTTGATTTTTATATTAAACCAAAAGTTAGGACTTAATCGTGATTTCTTTCTTCGCTGAAGTTTCGCTCGCGAAATGAAACGGGCATCCAAGCCCGCGTGTCTGTATTTTAAAGAAAAAGGTCGAAGCGGTAGGAGAGATAGAACGAGGGAGAAGTCGCATTAAATCTTTTGATCTCTATAACAACGGCACGTAAATGCAGGCAAAACTGTGTAAAAGTGCCCGCTCCACCCACTGCGTTAAATGGAACGACTGTCTTTTGATAGTGAAAATCTATAGGGCGATAAATTCCGAAGGAAGGATCTATAGTAAAGGAAAAACGATATTGTGTAGGCCCGTAGCTTACAGAATTTCTAAACAATTGACATTTTACTTGGCGAATTAGTCGTCTCGTTATGAAAGATCGCCATAGCAACGGCCGTTCTAGCGAATCTCTCGCAAATATTCGATCGATAACTAAAACGTTTTCGTTTTTCTTTTACCACGTATATAGATAAATGTTGTTACGGTTATTTTTTAATTGGTTGCACGCGGAAATCTCTTTTCCATAGGATCGACCAGTAACTCTGGCAATCTTTTACAGCGAAATTATTCGAAATATTTCGAAAATTGTTCGTCGTACAGCAAAGAGGAGGATTTACATTTATGCGACGGTAGATTCCTTTCCTTTATATACGTTTCGTCGGTGAAAACAAAATCGAGTAACAATCATCGGATATTCCAACCTCTATTGCCCTAATTTAAATAACCCTTCTCCCTTGAACGTTCATAAAGAAGCCTTGTGTGTCTCGTAATTAGTTGTTTTAAAAATAGAGCCGAAAGAGGAGATTATTTAAGACCATTTCACAACCAGTCCACAACTGCCGACAATTTTCAACGCGACTCGTCTCTATAATATCATTCTGTAACGTTCTTCAAGAAGTTATTCCTTCGTCGAAAGACGAACAAACCCATTGAACCTAATATTTAAATAGATAATTGAACCTTCGATGCCATGAAATTTCTCTTTGCTCTATCCATTGGCAGAGTACATACTCGCAGTTTAGAGTGGCGTAGAGGAGTAGCACTTCTCGGCCATCTCCGCCATAGCCAGAGGGTTAAACCACTTTTCCGCCTGTATGCCCTGTGTACAAACGAGTATGCGCAACATTCCTTTCAAAAAGGGATGTATCGCGGATGAGATTTTCCTTTTCCATACATCCAATGATAATAAAATGATATAATGCGCGTCAGGTTTCATCGGAAGGGGCGTCGACGAGCTTGAAATTTCCAAGATCGTAACTTTGACGAAATTTAATTCGCCATTTCACGGATCTCATCTTTACTTTCTCGCTTCTTTTCTCGTATCAATGAAACCGACAGACAGCGAGAGGTTAACGTTATGAAATTTTTTAACGATCGAAATTCACGGTGCTGGACGTTTCGAAGGGACGAATCTGATCTTCGTAGCTTTCCGTTTATTGCGAAATTAATCACGCGGTAATGTTAAAATCGCGAACTTTTGAACCCGCCAATCTTCTTATCGTTTGAAACGACAGAAATATTTCGGACGGGCTATCGATTAATTATTCGTCAGGCACCCAGTATATTCTTCGTTGTAACGACGCAACATATCTAAACGTACGCGGTGTCTCGCTAAATATCCGACAAACATTCTTCGCGTGATTGGCAGGTCATTGCGAATAAAAAGTGAGTTGAATTTTTGTTTCGTTAATTGCATTGTGTCGCGAAACACTGGAGAGACATAAAAAGTATCGAAACAACGCGTACTTCCGCCATGGATTAACCGAGTTTTACGTTTCAAAAGTGGATTCTTCTTCTACTTCTTGCGAAATAACGGGGAACGTTTAGTTCCATCTATCCGACCTTCTATATATCACTTAACTCATGTGGAATCCATTTATCCATTTTCTTCGCTTTTTCTATTTCAGCCAAAGTGACAAATAATGGCTTACTTTCGTCTGAAACGCCATTTATCTTGCTGTTTGTCGTCGATTACTTTCGGTAACGTCCCTTAAAACGTCACCATCGTGTCGCTCCTTGACCTTCCTTTCTCTAACCGGCGATCGATTCGCATTTTTTTCAGATATATCGTTCGAACGATTCTATCGTTTCAAGGCAAACGAAGAAATATCACGAGATTTTATTTGAATTCTAAATTTTATCCTTAGTCTTTGATCTTCCGTCGGAAATTATCCAGATATCCTGTTAAATGTTACGTAGACATTTTGCGTCTGTTTCGAAGTTCGAAATCAACTTCAGGTATCGGGCTTAAAGAAACGTAGCCGAGTTGAAAAAGTTAGCTTCAACTTCGAGGACACGTTTAAGCGGCTTAAAATAAACGATGCTTAACAACTTACTAATGCGACTAAGTTTTCTTCGCGAGGTATTGCCTACAGTTTGGCACGATTATTCTCCAGGTGCAGCGTCACAGAGTTTTCCGAAAGAAGAGGCAGCTTTGCAAGTTAGTAACAGAGTCGAAATAAATCCGCTGAACGAGCTACGGGAAATTGTATCGTCACCCTTTTCCCGATTCTCATTAATGTCGTTTACATTGTACGATGAATTTGTCGCTCTTTCGAATTACTAAACTTCAACGACAAGTTATTTGATGACTCGGAATGATTCACATCCACGTTCGTAACTGTTTGGATACTTACTCGTGCAAAACGCAATAATTCACCTAGTAGATTCAGAAATCGTTTGTCAGACGTAGAAGAAGAATAACGAACTTAGCGAACCTTACAATTTATCAATTGCCTGAATGTTATCAAAACAGTTTCAGCTGAAATTTGAATCTGATTTGTGAGATCATTCGTACGACGTAACGATAAATGCAAAGAACAATAAATAGACTGGATAATATGAAATCGGTTAAATCGATGACTGGGACGCGATCGATGTAATATCGTATAAGATTTAATTTTGTTAAACATAATTGGCCGGGTCGTTGTAGTATTTCTTTATGAGCAAATAATTTATAATTAACGATTCAAAGCGCCTTAAAGTACTTTCCATTAAAAAATGAGCCGATCAAAGACCGCGTTAAAGCGAAGAAGCATTTAGAGATTATTCTTTAACGTGGACATCGAGACCATGAATCGAGCAAACTTTTATGACTACATAACGAAAGGCTAGCTCGTTATTTGGGAGAATTATGCGCGCCGATTTATCCAATCAATTTTTCTTCCTACTCTCGTGGGAGCAATTTCAACTGTTAGACGCCAACAATCGAGCGCGAAATATTTTTAACCGGTACATCGAGAAGGATGGCAAGTATTCATTCGGTAAAATAAATCCTCCCAAACGACCGGCAAGTAGCCGTAAATTAAAAAAACACGGCGGCGCGAATCGAAAATCTGCGAGCCCCGAGTTAATGTCGAATAGTTGGAGCTCCCTGTGCCATGATATTAAAACAATAACGTGTATGTATGCGATCTATAAATAACGTGGTCGGATGAATATGATCTTTAGCAATGATACACGTTCTTATAGACGCGAGGAGTAAACGCGCGAGTAATCGGAGACGCGATAAAAGCGAGAAACAAACAAACAAAAAAAAAAAAAAAAGAAAATGAAGAAAAAAGAAAGAAGAAAAAAGGAAGACGTTCTATTACCGTCACAGGTTCCGTCACGCCATGAATTTTTTAACAGTGTAGCCACGACTCGAGCCTTCCGCGTCATTTTTCTCTCAGTCAGTACTTACATTACATATCGGTGTCATTGACGTTCGTAATTTCTCTACACGTGTCTGTTTATTCAACTTCGATTCTTCGGTTGCGCATTTTGTATCTCTAATTCATTCGATTGTATTCACACTGTTTCTGCCATACTTACTCTGACTGTCTTTTCTCTCTGTCTCTATCTGTCTATCTTGTTCGACTTTTCACTTTGTGTTCAAAAAAAAAAGAAAAAAAATATAAAAAATAAAAAAATAAAAAAAATTGAACATCCGACGAACCTGGAGGAGGGAAGGGGGGCAAAGAAGGAAACGATACGTCGCGCGAACACGAGATATAAACACGTAAAGCAGAGTCTCAATGTGTGTCGGATTAAAAATCGTCGCGTGACACGTCCGTTGAACCGAATGAACAGGAGATTGTTTCAAACGAGAGAGAGAAAAAAGAAAGAAGTAGAAGAAAAGAACAAATAGAAATTAACACGTTAGAGAGAAAAGAGAAGAAAAAAAAAAGAAAGAAAAGAAAATAAGAGGTACAACCGTCTGCCACATGTAATTTGCGTACGATTTCCGTACTATTAATATCTCTCCGTTTAGCCGCTGTAGATAGACACCTTTATTTACCCGATACCCAAATACCCGTGCCATTCAGAATTCCAGGTAGACTTATTAATTTAGAGACATATATATGAGATACGTAACAACAATATTACAGATACTTGCTAATACCGATAGCTAGTGTGTACTTGTGCAACCAGCCGCTAAAAGTTCGTTTCAGATTTTTAACCTTACTTATATTTAGAGATTATTATTATATTATATTATATATTATATACATATATATATATATATATTTACGCTTTGCCGTTTTATTTTATCTTTCTCCTTTTTTCTTTTTTTTTTTTTTGTTTTCTCCGTTTTCTTTCTCTCCTGGTTTCTTTTTTTTTGTCCGAATAAACGTCAACCGTGACATTCTGCAACGACAGGTACATATATCTCGCCGCGGCTCTATTAGTTTCACTTTTCGTCATGTTGCAACCGACGTAACTGAATTGAAATTTAAAAATTATGTTTCTCGCATACGGTGTATCTTTGTCTTTGAGTACGACGCAGACGTACGGCGCGTTATCCGATACGATAAATTCGTATTTATAATAACGAACTCGCGAGTGCATCAGAGTGTCGTTAGATACGTACAGTCGTTGAATAACGATGAATCAACGAGGCGAAGTTTAACGCGATGAGATGGTAGTTCTCGTCTGCATCGGATCTTCGAAGCGAACGACACGTATTCCAAACAGAAAACGAATATCAATATCGATTTTCTCTTTTACCGACTCTGTTCTGTACTGGATGTTTCAGAAGAATTGGACGCGAGTTCGTGTACAAGTTTCATGCGCGACAGAACAAGAATACCGAAACGTATCTTTGCATATTTTTCTTGGCGATACTCTTCGGGTTGGTTTGTTTGTCGATACGTACATCTCATTTATTTTTGTTGTCATTTATTATCATTTTATGTGGGACTCTATCTTCTTCTTGCTCGTATCGCGCATATAGCTTCAGAAGAGATGGTACTTCGTTGTCGTGTAACGATACAACGATCGTTTTAATTTGCAATTCCGAACTGATACATCCGGTCTATCGCGACAATTGAATTTACCGAATTTCAGTTCAATCACACGTCGACGTTGATATTCGTTTATGGATATATGCGTGGGAAGAAAAGTTTGTTGTATATTAAGAAGCTCGAAGAACGAAAGCTTGAAAGTCGAGTTTGAGAACAGGTTGTTGCTTATGTATCTTGTCTAATAAAATTTCCACTATGTTTGTCCAAACCTCTTGTTCTCAAACGTACGTACATCGTTTGTAGCCAAAATTTTGTCCAATTCGTTCGATATATTCCATATCCGTCGGTAACGTCGATCGTAACACGAAACACGGCATATGACGAGAATTTATTCACGTAAACGACAATTTTATTATCCACAGACATTAATCTAAAAATTTTCTTTTTACTATCAGAATTCAATTAATGCAATTTTTCTTCCGCAATTTTTATTACTATCGCCGTACAGTTTTTCCTTACAGTTTATACACGCAGCTTGTGTAATATTCGCTTGATAACAACGTATATATAATATATACAAGTTACATGACACACGTACGCCTGTTTGTTTTCTCTCGTCCGAATACAGGATACACGGCATTTGTACAAATGGACAGACACCGCCGATCTTGCAGAATGTGACTGTACAAGCTTCGAGTGACAGTTGTTTTTGCTGTTCACCCGATATACCTGCTTAAACGCCCCGCCCGCCAAGTGTCTTCGTTCTCTTAGAGTCAATTGTTATTTTTAATCGCAACGAATCGTTCGATTCGGCCGTGTCTCCTTTTATAAAACGTCTGTCATCGAATCGTATAATTCGTCGCTCGATATCCGTCGGTTCGATCCGCTTATTTATTCATTCGATTATTAATCGATCGTTGTTATTATCGCCAGCCGTTTGTGGAAGTATCTGTTAAGAAGAATTTCATAAGTCGAATGTTTCGATTCATTTTTTTCTAACGGCACGAGAAAAGAACTTGGATTTGTCATTTGAGACAGATGCGTTTGTCGATCTTCCAAACGGTTGATTGAACGACGATCTTAACATATCGTACGACTTTTGTTACGCGGTCGTCGGTTGAAAATTAGAAAGAGAATTTTAAATATTCAATTTAGATGCGAAATAAAGGGAAAGCGATATTAGTTCGGAAGATATTGTTAAAAGATTGAAGTCTATTTAGGTTAATCGAAACCGATAGCTTTTTACCCTTTCACGGCGCAATAAAGCGACCAAGAGTGCAGAATGAATAATTTCAAAATGATCTCCTGCACTTCTGTCGTCGAAAGAGCAACGTGTTTTTCAACCCCCCGTAAGAAATAATTATTAATGAACGCTTTAGAACGCTTTAATATACTCACAGTGCTACCACATCTTCGTACTCTTTTTGTCTTTTTCGCGCTACGTCACGAATGGGTTAAACCATGCAAGAGGACCACGAACACTATAGAAAGAATTTTTCAGCCACCTGGATACTTTCATAGAAAACAGCCGTGTTGAACGTTTCTCCTCGACTCATCCTGTACGTAGTATAGCTTGCCTGAAACTATACGATACCCGTTTCAACCAGTTTCCACCAAAGTCAACATTAACAAAGTCGTCGAAATAGTTTCCACCGACGCTGTCCATTTCACGTGGAAACAGTTTAAAAGCTCGGTCATCGAACAAACATCCGACGCAAATACTTAGCCTTAGCAGTCTCGACGAACTAGACAGCGCCTGCACCATAATCCTCAGTTTCCTTAAATACGTATTCAATCTCAGTTTCTATTCTAGCTCGGAGGTAATTTTCCTGGCGATGAACAATGCGCTAACTAACGCAGTGGCGAACGGCGGCCGCAATTCCGCCTGGAAATTACCGCTTAAAATATTCACGGCCATATTCGAACCGACATCCAAAGCGCCGCTTAAGGGATTACGTAACCCGGATACGTATTTTTACCATAGCTTTACATTCGAATCGCGCCGACCGTTTTCTCCGTTGTACCTACAACCTGCCCCGTAGAACAAGATCGATACTATACAAATTCAACGCCTGTTCGGGTTTTCGTGCTCTCGCGGGTTTATATACGCTGACTCGACAAAGTATTTCCACGCTCGTCATCAACAATTTTTATGCATATATCGCAATTACTTTTGGAAATTTCATTAATCACAGCGAGACAGCACTGTCGTCATCGTATTGCTAAGTAACAAATTTGGAAGCAATTTCGAGGCGTATATGTCGTACGTGTAATATCTTGTAATTACGTATCGTGTACACATACGTGTGCGTATTATATATTAGGATACATTTCGATATATCGGGTGTCGGGAACAAATTTATGGTACGTGTTAATGAGATCAGGTAGATGGCAAAAGTTCGTACGAACTTACGTGCGAAAATGCTTCGTTAAAAAGATATAAGCGTTCGAGAATTTCTGGGGAAGTTGTTCTTCGTTTGACGAAAACGTGATAGAAACGGAAGACCAGCTTTCGCAGTGTGTTCGAAATACATCTACCAATATCTCTGTATCAGCAGGGGTATTCGAAAGTATTCGACGCTCGGATCGACGAGAGGAAGCCTGAATCCTCGCGGAAAGAAGAATTTTTCAACGTTCGTTACAACTTCCAAAACGCTTAATTAAAGCTTACGAACGCATATAACCCTTCGATAAAGCATCTTCGGACACGAATTTGTATGAAGCTTCTTTTTATCTGCTCGGCTTCGTATGAATTTCGGCCCGATCTTCTCCGACACCCTGTATATACGTCGATATACACCTAATACGGTTAATACCACACCAACGTAATCGTAAAACCGATTCGACCAATATACCACGACAGTCGTGTTCCGCCATACCTTTAACTAAAAATTTCAAAATGTTTTACACGATATACGCGCTTGATACGTTCTACAAGAGCATAGACGTAAGCAACAACGAAGAAGTTCGGTCGAATCGAGCGGATGTAAAAAGTACGCGGACAGATCGTTCGAAATCGAGCGAAAGGAGAAAGGGAAACGAGATATCTGGCTTTACGAAAAAATTCGTAGAAATGTGAAAGAAAGAAGAAACGAAGACGCTTCACGGTGTGTGTGGCAACCGGTGTATCCCTTGTCCCCAATTTCTTTCTCGTTCGTCGTTCATCGCGGTGATACTTTAGGCCAGCGGATTGTCTCGGTTGCAGCATCCTAGGGATGTACCTGTTCGGGGGTAAGTTTTGCATGTGGGCGGACCGGAGTCGGCCCTGCACCTGTGCCGAGGTGGTCTCGCGGCACCCAATGTGTCGCTGTGATCGCAAACATTTCAACGACATCGTCTGGGCACTTGTCACGGTCTTTCAGGTACCACTGTTCCCCACTCTCTTACACCGAAAAAAAAAGATAAAAAATAAAAAATACACTACTGTATATGCGCTAAGTATTTATATATGCACATGGTATTTCTATATCTACACCTATATCTATAATCTCTAATCTTTATCTATGCCTATAATCTATTACTATTTCCATCTCCATCTCTATGTCTATTGTTCTATCTATATATCTATATATGTCTATGTCGATGTCTGTGTCCACCTATATCTCTATATCCAGATATCTATGATCTGCATCTGTACCTGTAACTCTGTATCTATATCTATATTTATCCATATCTATATCTATATACGTATATGTACGTGTCACTTAATATTATGTACAGTTTTCTCTGGCTTTTTCGCTCCATCGCGTTTCCAGCTCATTTTCTTGATATCGCGCGATCGAAATATATGCATATACGGACATCCTTTACTTTTTGTCCTATCCCTATTCTCTTTCTTCCTTACTCTATTTCTCTTTCTCTCTCTCTCTCTTTCTCTTTCCATTCTTTCTGTTTCTCTATTTTCTCTCCGTTCTTTCTCTTCCTCTATGCCCATCTTTGCTCTACACACGGCTTAATTAACAACGCGTTCGTAACAGATCAGCAACGCGTCGACGAGTTTCTCTCTCTCTCTCCGCCGCCGAGTTTCTTCTCATCGTTTCTTTTTCTTTCTTTTTTTTTTTTTTTTTGTTCTAACCGATACGTTTTTTCCTCTGGAATTTTTTCATTCTCGGTTACTTTCCCTTCGGATCGTCGGAGGCTCGTCAGTGATTTCTCGCGACTACCGATAGAATTAAACGGAGAGTGAATAACGATTTGTTTGTCGCGGCGATTAACACGGTTCGTTGTCGGCCCGAGAGCAGTTAATCGATTACACGGATTACGTTACGCTGTCGCGTATCATCGTCTTACCCTTTTTGAATAAATAACCGTACGTTGTTGTGATGCTCGTTGCCACGCTATAGAGACGCCGCGGTGAGAAAGATCAAAATAAAATCACCTTTGCCGAGAAGAACGCGGAGAGAACGCGGAGAGAACGCAGAGAGAAATTCGCGATTATGTGGGCGCAAGTAACTGACATGCCATAGAGTAAGAATATCGACCGGATACTGATCGTACGTTGCTATCTTTCATCTGTCTTCTCCTCTTTTTCTTTTCGTTCCCTTCAACTTATCACAATGTGTAGAACTAGCGGATAACGATGATTTACATAAGCTAGTTCCTATTTCTAAGAATACACGAACGATTGTATTATTACTATTAAGAGCAATTAAATAGCAGATTCAACAAGACAGAATAACTTTCTAGCTTCAATACTTTTGTTTGTCGTGAATATAGAAACATTCTGTTTTGCCTATCGTTTGAAGCGTAACCACCGATCGCTTGTCTTGCGTATAAACAGGCGTTTTCCATTTTCCTTTTTACATAGATCTTGACGCAGGAAGATTGGAACGTCGTGTTGTTCAATGGTATGCAGAAAACGTCTCATTGGGCGGCCCTCTACTTCGTCGCGTTGATGACATTCGGCAATTACGTCCTCTTCAATCTGCTCGTCGCCATTCTCGTCGAAGGATTCTCTTCCGAGGTACGTTTGTCGCTAATTTACCTTCATTTGCTGGACAATTCCGGTGCAGACCAGAATTATTAACCACGTTATTAACCACACAGAGTGACTGAAATTTGATCGAGAATTTATCGTAAATCCACCCTCCAATTAATTAAACGAGTTTCCTGTATCCGAATCGAGTGAAATTAAGAGTCTAACGATTAAAATCGTAACATCGAATATCTAGTATTTTCCTAACGTATAAATCGATTTCTAATTACAGGAAATTGAATAAAGTTTGCGAATATTTTACAACTCGATTATATCATCTATCGATCATCGATATAAACGTTATAGTTTGAGCCGGTTCGTTCGGTTACTGGCTGTGTACGGCGAGTTACGAAATGTTATAAATACCGAAACATGAACTTTTCCAGAGAAATGAAAGAAGAGAGCGAGAACAGAGAGAGATGGCGAGACTCGCGGCGAAAGAAGCAGGGATGGGCAGTGACGATGGTTCCTCGAGAATATCGAGATCTCACTCGATCACCGATAGCGACACTTACACACAGGTAAGAAGATCAATGTTGATTAATCATCGATAGCAACCACGCGACCGCTAATCTCAGAATCCAACAGAATTTCCATCATTTAGCGAAAATGTTTCGACATATAATTAAGAACAAGTCCCATAGGACGATAGGATCTGGAGAATCGTAAAATAATTGTAAGATCGTAGGATCCGGATGGGAGAAAAAATATCGATGAAAAGGAAAAATTAATCGAATCCTAGCGATTTCCATTCGTTTAAAAAAGAGTAGAAAAGAAAAGAAAAGAGAGTTGCAAAAGAGACGTTGTATTTCTCTAAATTTCAACAATTGGACGGTGCCCTTGGACAGAAAATATCCCCTAAACGAGTAACGCGAACAAAGAAATTCACTTTGGAATTGTTCTCTGTAAACATAGTGAGATCTCGTATGGATCATCCTATATTCTCTGGGATACATTAATCACGCAAACAACAGCTGGTCCATAACTGAAAAAGCCAAAGATATTTGAAGTACAGTATGAGAACTTACAGGTTCGTCACGAGGTTCTTGCATCTTTCTCCTCTTCAAGCTTTATCGATCATCTCGGGTTATGTATACGTACAGGTTTCCGAAATATTCTGTGCAAGAAGCAATTTGTTGGAAGAAGAGAGGCTAAAGAGCAATCTATCAAAGGCGCTTTATTTATTGATCAGTGGACAGCTCCTATCACCATTAATCAAATTAAAATATATAAAGCACGCGCCTGCTTAATATCTTCTAGTAAAAGAATTGCTCGCGTCGCTAAGGAAGGCATAAATCAAACAATACTTTAGTTTTACACAGGATAAAATGTTTACTTTTCTTAGGAAATCGCCGCGTTTAGAATTCCAGGTTCCTCGAATGCTACGTTTACTTTCGTTGTTTCGACACAATGAGAGTACAGGTATTTGGAAGAACAAGTATTTTCGGATATAAAATAGGAGGAACTGGGACGATGTCAAAAATATTTCGCTATTTCCATCATATTTCATATTCTAATCCTTAAACTTTTTGCACAGCCATCCTCCTGATCTTTATCCTGATTTTACTCCGATTTTCTGTTTAGTTACATTTTATTTTCCATTTTGATTTCCTGTTAACCTTCATTTTGACACCATTTTGGTTCCATTTTGCCTCTCGTGAATTTCCTAGAGGTTTGCTCCGTTTGCTTGTAATATGTTCTTGACGCAAGTATACGCTATAGAAAGCTGCAACGAATAATTCATCTTTCGTGATACATGAAAATGATACGCCCATCTTTACGAATTTATCATCTTGAAGTATCCTCGTACAAGCGACTATCTGATCTAAAAATGAACTTCGCTTGTTTATCTGAACTAACATTGACTATCTTCATTCGTCTGAGTGTCTGCATAACTCACGCGCTATCCACTCGTCCATTTGTCTTTTGCTCTTATGCTCGAGCCAAGTGACGAATAATGGCTTACTTTCTATTCGAGCGCCATTTATCTCGATGTTTGTCGTGGATCGGTTTCACTAACATCTCTTACAACGTTACTTTTAATAGCATACGTTCCTTTCAATTTATTTTCTAATATGAAATCACTAGCTTCCAATTTAACAAATCAACGTCAAAGTGATTCTAAAACATTTGCTTAACCTTTTGCAAACGTTGAATATATGTCTTTGGCGATTATTTCCGGTTTACACTCGTAGAAATAAATCACGCGAGATGATCAAATTTTTTCGAAACAAATCACACCGATCTTTTAACGATACCGATTATTCGTCAACCTACCGCGAGACACAATGATCTTCGTTTCGAAGATAGCCACGCGTTGGATCGCATTTACTCGCGAATTTTCGCGGACCGCACGTACATTTGTATGCGCGAGAAGGAAACTGAAAAACGATTTTATCTTAGCGTGTAAATATTTGAACGTAGGATCGAAAGAATTCGTGGCAGAGCGCGGAGGAGTTGCGCAAGTACAAAGACAACAACAGCAGGGAAAAGCAGAACACCGTATGGAAACATCAGATGGACGAGCCAAAGTGTAACATTCAAAAGGAGAATAAGATGATGGGCGCTGCTGGACAACCACCGATAATTACTCACACGGCAGCCACCCCTCAGGATTCACCCAACACCACGCTCGATGTCGGCTACAGAGATCTAAATTGTCGAGCTGTTTATCCTACAGCGGCATTGTCCATCGAATCCATCGATCGTTCAGGCGTACGTGTACTATCTTTTAAGCAACTGCGTTGTTCAATACGATGCTCGTATCGTGACAAAGTGTAACTCGGCTAAAAAGTAAATTAATAATTAGCAATAATTACTTCGTTTCGAAGTAATTGCCACTCGGTAAATATGTAACAAATATATCTGATCTATTTGAAGAAATAAATAGCAATTGTAATGGAATATCGGAATTTTCTAGCTTAACATTTTTTTTTATAAATGCCTGAATATTTTTATAGCAGGCTGAAAATATTCATCGATTTCCAGTAACTTTCTACGAAAATATTATTTTTCCAGAGTCAGTGTAGTATTCCTTCCGGCCTGTTGAAGCTACCAGACGTTTCAAATAAAATATCAACCAAAAATCTTATTGCCGGACAGTTTCCTCGACGAATAAGCCTCGTCACTGCTGTTGTTAATCCAGCAACTAGAGAATCATCCAGTTCAAGGTACGTGCGTCTCACCCGTAATATCTGTCCTCCACCAAGTACAACTTGAAACAAATTATACGAAACGCGAGGATGAATATAATCTTTCGGCTCGTGAGTTACGTGACTGCTCCTTGTTACAGTCCGCCAAGGATACAAAGAGGTTACTCGTGGAAATTATCACGGCCATCTCTACGGAGAAAACGTTGGTCGCAATCGGAGGACGAACCTCTTAGTAGAGCTACTGTCCTAAATAACGGTCGAAGCACCCTACTTGGTTCCAATTCAACGTAAGTTCTGAATAAAATCAACACGATAAGCATAATGAAAGGATATTTGGAAACGAAAAGTATTTCGTGGTGGTTACGAAAAGTATTTGTTTTTTTATTATTATTTTTATTATTAAGTTTTTTTTTTATTAGATTCTACGTTTTATTCTCACAGTATCGAACTTTTGTCATTTTCATTAAACGATACAAAATACATTACAGTCGGATTTAGTTAGCGCGTAAGGGTAATAACAACTGTAGTGGTATAGAAATACCTTTTGCAGCCACTGTGGGTAATATTGAATTAATAAAGTAATACAGATAATAATTGAATAATATAAAATAACATTTAGGTATATTCCTTGGAGTGGAAGTTACAATTTGTTTGTTGACCCACCCTCTTAGCTTAGGTTTTCATAATCCGTAAGAGTTTTCTACATGAAATTTTCATATATAATATAAAACGCATGTAACAGTCATAAATCTACAGAGCGTACTTTTTAAATTTTCATCGCAGCCTCGGATGAAAGAATTGTAAGAAGCGACCTTTACCATCTTCTTCGAAATTCCGACCAATTGCGATTCCTTAAAAAAAAAAAAAATTTTTCTTTCGCGTCATCTAGTAAACGAATTCTTCCAACTTCTCAAATAAATTCAAGATGTCCGGTCCAATTTTTAAACGGTTACTCTGTTTTTAACACTGTGTGTACTTTAGTACGCCACTGTGGAGCTTCGCTATCTTGCTGTAACCTTCTAAAAAAAAGAAAAGTCGTTGTTTCAATTTTTAATCAGTGTAAAGCCGTGTAATTTTTTGCGTAAGTATACCTTGGTCGAATAGCCCCCACAGGGCACACTATTATCGTACAAACGTTCGCGTATACGAGTATGCAGTTACGTGTGCAACCGGTTTAAGGGAAGTAACATCAATCTTTGTCAAAGATGATTACGGTCATCCATAAATACTTCATATTGGTTAACGACTAACGGTCATTGCGTAATACGTGGCATAACTGGTTCGCAGTAACTGAAAATTTGCTAAACCATTATTTTGTTCCTCGTTTGCACATGGTTATCCAGCGAAAATAACGATGAAAATTCAATCGCAAGATTTTAGTTGCATAAAGCACAGCGAGTAGCAAAACTACATTGAGCAAGGAGAATTAAAATACCATCGTCAACGCGTAATAGAAAAATATCATTTACGTCGAAACTGCGAGTGTACTATAGAAAGAAATGGTAAAAATCCGCTCGTGGCAGTTCGTTCGCCAGTTAGGTCTTCGATAATTTCATCATATCGCAACCAAAGTACATTTATTTCTGCACACAGTCAAACGTAATATCTACAAGTTAAATTAATAATTCTGTTTTCTTGTTCGGTTATTTGCCGGAGAACGTTGTCGAAGCGAAATATGCAAGTAATGCAAATTGATGGTAACGTCGTATTCGAAACACCGATGTAACAGTAACGTAGTCCGCGATAAACGTTGTTCACAATAGATGATCATGTTTATGCTCCAGTTTCTCCTTTGCCGTGGTAATTTTCGCAAAATTACCTTTCAGTTTCAACGGCGGTTATTTACACGGTTCGATAAGAAACGACACGCAAAGCGACACACCGAATAATCGAACGACCGTCCTAACAAGCAATAATCGTAGTCTCAGCCCTAATAATTCCATCGCAAGCCGTAGCTCCTCTATACGGCGTTACACAGCAACGCCTAATCAGGTGAGTCTCGTCAAAAATTTCAAACTCGTTATAAAACGCGATATTTCTTTTTCGCGTATTTTAAAAGTCCAGATACCGAGGAAAGTGTGTGTAGAAAAGACGCAAACGTATTTTCGAAATTGATCGTCGGTTGATTTTGAGATCGAATTAATTAAATCGTTTCAAATCTTACATATTACTTTACACAGAAAATATGAAAATTTCTATCAAAATCGCAATAATACCATAGGAATAAGAGTTTCGTTCTTACGAAGAAATTTACAAATATTAATCGTCAACGCGTCTTGCTTTTCCAAGTGAAAGATATTTTAGCAATCAATTACGAAAGATAAACTTTGGTAATTCGTAATAAAGTAATCATGGGGATCGATATATTTTAAAGATGCGATGGATTAGCGATCTTTCGCGAAGGAACTCGTTGCGTGGAAACGAAAACATTCAGTCGCCGACGAGAAAAACTTTACCTCTAGACGAGGTGCCTATGCAATGCTCAACGGCACGTACAATCAATAATCTGTCAATGGAGACTGGTCCACTGCCCAGAATTAAACGACTTCCCGATCAAGATGATGACAATCCCCGTACAGACGAACAGACGCCTCCCTTGAATGGTCATGGTAGTGCAAGCAGCATCGAGAGAATTAAGAAAATATTCATGTTTTTTGAACCGAAAGGATGCCTTAAGGAACGTGATGATTACTCGCTTTACATTTTTCCACCGAATAACAGGTACGTTTGTGCGTGTGCGCGACACTTTATGTGCCATATTTTCTTCAAAAGAAATCTATTTACTTCAAGTATTTCGAAACAGGAAAAATACGATTGAATTACTTAATACATTTTTTGATATTCCTTTTTTTTAATGAAAATTCAATATGCTCGGATTGTTAAATATTTTTCAATATCGTCGATACAAATTTTTATTATGATTAAGCGTTCCTCGATTTGACAACGAACGATCGTTCCACAAATTGCAAACGTATTTACGTTTCAGATTTCGCGTTTTATGTCGGCGGTTAGTCGATCAAAGATGGTTCGATAACGTGGTTCTCTTTTTCATTGGTCTGAATTGTATCACACTGGCGATGGAACGGCCAAATATACCACCGGATAGTGGAGAAAGACTTTTTTTATCCACTGCGAATTATATTTTTACCGCGGTGTTTGCTGTTGAGATGTTTATCAAGGTAACAAAGAAGTTTCGATATCTCCGCGAAAAAGAGAGAGAATATCTTCTACGAAAACGGATTGCAATTTGTCGCAGGTTGTTGCATCTGGTATGCTGTACGGCTCCGACGCTTATTTTACTTCAGGATGGAATATTATGGACGGAGTTCTTGTGATCATTTCCATAATCGACTTATCAATGTCCCTACTGTCGGCGAGTAGTCCAAGAATATTTGGAATACTGAGGGTACGTTTTTCTCTTTAACGTGATTCTAACCTCAATTGACTTTTACATTTGTTTCTCTTCTTTTTCTTTCTTTCCCTTTTTTATTATATACGAAATGCGAAGAAAACACGGCAAAGAGATTTACGCAGATTATATTCAACGGTATGAAATAGAATAAAATTGCTTTTAATCGTCGTATTTCTCTAATTAAATCAAAGCACCGATTTTCATTTGTTCTATCGAATTCGGATACTCTACTTTTCTACATTTTGATTCACGGTTCAATTTCACGAAATTTTCTACACAGATAGTTTTAGACTTTCGTTGAAGTCTGCGTATACACAGGCGCGAAATTTACACCGTCTTAAAATTGAGATATTTTTGTTAAACGAGTAAATAATTAACCCTTTAATACTCAGTGTCGTGCCTGTCCTGTCACGCCTTTACGCATATCAGAGTTGCTAATGACGTGACAGGGACGTCACTTGACGTGTCAGAGACGTCACTTGACGCCAAGATGCTAATAACAATCGATGAATAAGTATGTGAATAAATCAATGCCTAGCACATGTTACGATATACATTATACACGAATATTACTCATTGTATACAATAAATTGTATACAAATTACTCTAATATTTGAAACATTTCATCATTTAAAGCGATTAATAAAAAACTAATGAAAAACAATTAGGATTCATAAACGTTCGTGATTATATTTTGCCATTTTAATCATCCACCACGGAATAAATGAAACGAAATAAAATCGACACTGATTCGGGACACGTAATAATCATGTTTCGCGTAACTTCCTCACCTCTTATCAAATAACCCTAATCTTTAATTCGTATCGTTGCAGGTTTTTAGACTTTTAAGGTCGCTAAGACCATTACGGGTTATTAATCGAGCTCCTGGTTTGAAACTGGTTGTTCAGACATTGTTATCCTCTTTACGACCTATCGGCAACATCGTTTTGATATGCTGTACTTTTTTCGTAATCTTCGGTATCTTGGGCGTGCAGCTCTTCAAGGGTGCCTTTTATTACTGCGAGGGGCCTGATATTAAAAATGTACGCAATAAGACGGACTGCCTGGCCGACAAACGCAACGTTTGGTTAAACAGAAAATACAATTTCGATGATCTTGGAAAAGCGTTGATGTCGTTGTTCGTATTATCATCGAGGGACGGATGGGTGAACATCATGTACACCGGACTCGACGCTGTAGGCGTCGATCAACAGGTAACGCGCTCCAGTGCGCCAATTTTATTTGCATATTATATTACCACTTCGCTCAATCTACATATACCCTAGGGTCATTTATTTTTTCCCCCAAAGTTTTCTCTTTTTAATACCAACATTGATTTTTAATTCGACCAGATTATCGGTCGCAAAACCATAATCCCAAGTAGGATCGCCCTTTAGATTTACTTTCCGCTGGAAGATCGTTTCATCTTCTTTAGAGGTCATCGTTCTTACCGTAGTGAAAACGATACTTCCAGTAAATAAAAATGACATTTGTAACGTGTATATCGTCCCTGGTAACAGAATTTTTAACAGCTTCGATGGTACGTGTTCTTCGGTTAGCGATACGAGCTTCGATTCTGTCGGTGAAATTACTGAAAAGTTTCGAAACGTCGATGAAAATGTACGTATAAAATATACGTATTCCAGAAAGAGAGTGTGCAAATGAAAATTTTAAACTGTGGTCTTACTTTAACGATTATTATGAATTATTAGTAACTGGTTTGTCCTGATTGTAATGCGATTAGGTGTACTTGCAAAGTATCCCTTATTATCCGTTTCAGCCAATCGAGAATTATTCGGAATGGCGACTGCTCTACTTCATAGCTTTTATCCTGTTGGTTGGCTTCTTCGTCCTTAACATGTTCGTGGGCGTCGTGGTGGAAAATTTTCATAGATGTCGTGAGGAACAGGAGAAGGAGGAACGCGTGAGAAGAGCTGCCAAACGAGCCTTGCAAATGGAGAAAAAACGACGAAGTAAGAAAAGAAAGAGAGTGTTTTGCATTTAACCGAACAAGATCGAAGAAACGAAATTAAAGCCGAACCATTCGATTCGCAGAAATGCACGAGCCACCCTACTACACGAACTACTCAAAATCGAGGCTATTCGTTCACAACGTTGTGACTTCTAAATATTTCGACCTAGCAATTGCTGCGGTGATCGGCCTGAATGTTGTTACCATGGCGATGGAATTTTACATGATGCCAAAAGCTCTGACTTACGCTCTAAAGATATTCAATTATTTCTTCACCGCGGTCTTCATCCTCGAATCTTTTATGAAACTCGTTGCCTTAGGTCTACATCTTTACCTTAAAGACAAGTACGTCGTATTTTCGTCAAAAAAGAAAAAAGAAAAATTCTTTCCTGCAATATCAAATATTCAAACTGACTATTTCACTCTAGATGGAATCAATTAGACGTAGGAATCGTGATATTATCGGTGGTTGGTATAGTTCTCGAAGAAGTTGAGTCGAAGATCATTCCGATCAATCCTACGATAATTCGGGTAATGAGAGTTTTACGAATCGCTAGAGGTAAGTTAGAAAAAAAAAAAAAAGAAAAAAAAGAAAAGAAAAGAAGAGGACAACGAAGGGGATCGGCTAACGATTGGAACGATTTTTGTAGTTTTGAAGTTGCTGAAAATGGCAAAAGGAATACGCGCCCTTTTAGATACGGTAATGCAGGCGTTACCGCAAGTTGGAAATCTAGGATTACTATTTTTTCTGCTCTTTTTCATCTTCGCAGCTCTTGGTGTAGAACTATTTGGCCGATTAGGTAAGCGCTAAATTATCACGGAGAATTTGTCAAACAACGATTTTCTTCAAAACCAACTTACCTACCCTCTCTTTACTTATTCTTCCGCGTACAATCGTTTTCCCAGTTCTATCACAATTTCTGTCCCCTGCTGTCCACGTTCTATATTTTATATTACAGTACCGTTTGCTACCAGTTCCTGTAGGAATTTAGTCCACGATATATGTTAATTATTGCAGAATGTAACGACGACATGCCTTGCCAGGGTCTCGGGGAGCATGCGCATTTCAGTAATTTTGGTATGGCGTTTCTAACGCTTTTTCGCGTAGCCACCGGCGACAATTGGAACGGTATCATGAAGGACACCCTGAGGGACGACTGCGACGAAGCAGCGGACTGCGTGAAGAATTGTTGCGTGAGCACCATTATAGCCCCGATATTTTTTGTAATTTTCGTGCTGATGGCACAATTCGTTCTTGTCAACGTTGTCGTCGCCGTGCTTATGAAACACCTCGAAGAAAGTCACAAACAGGTGAGAATACTTCATTCATTGCTCTTAATTGATTTTCTATTTCTATGAATGAAATGTTTAACTCTTTGTATCCAAATTGCGCGAATTAGTGTAATTAATAATTATAGCGTGTTGATTGTGTTCTATAACGCGACCCACTCTTCGTACACTCGTCCATTTTTTCATCCATAATATTCTTTCGACAATAACGATTTCTAATATTTTAAAGTTGCCATATATCTGTTTTCAGTTGTATTTCCCTATCTAAGCTTTCCTTAATATTCAACAAACTCCAAGAAGCCATTAATCCTGTGTCGAAAACTAATTCTTATTGACGCTTATTCCATTTGCCATCTATAAAGCGTAGTTGTTGCCTAGTTTCATAGTTTTACGATGCATTCTTTAACTCGAAGCGCATCTTGGGTTTATTAGGCAAACTGTTAAATCTTGCAACATATAACAATTCCTTATACTTCCCTATGCTATTCGCGTACTTTCCAGTAACCGTTAGTTGGGGAACGGTCAGTTTGCACCTTGTTTACCTGTTTCTATGTTAATTCGAGAGGATACTTCCTTGCCGTTAATTGCAAATGACGAATTCGCTTGTCCCATGTTCTACCATCAAAAGTTTCCATCTTTTCCACGTACATCGTCCATACTTCACTCGTATTCAATCAGACGTAGAATGAAACGGCACCGCTTCGCTCACTTTTAACTTTCATCCGTGCACTCAGTGTTCGAAGTTATTCTTTGTGAAATATAAAGTTATATTTAAACTTTAAAATCTTGTGTGAGATTCTATCTAAATATCTCTATTATCTTAATCGAGACAGCGAATTCGACCGATTCGAGGCTAATCGAGACGAGAATTTACGACTCTCGTTGAAGAGTTACACAGATTGTAAATTAGAACGATTCGGTGTTCTGAAAATGTAAATCTGTCGCGTTAAAATGTAATAAAATTGAAAGAGAATCGATTTAAAGTTTAAAATCTATTTGTCAGATGGAAGACGAGCTTGACATGGAAACTCAGCTGGAGAGAGAATTGGCCGCGGAGCAGGAAGAGCTGTTGGAGGTAGAGGAAGAGGAGGAAGACGAGGAAACGGTGAAACGAGAAAGAGGAGACGATGGTGGCATCGAGGAGGACGACGACGTTAGAGAACGCGAGTCTATTTTAGTGACGAACGAGAAGATTCTTGTTAAGAGGAGACCTGGTCTTGCCAAAGTTCGTTCCTTGCCTGCGAATTTTATTTACAATCCACCACGGGAGGAAGACGCAGACGGTACGTGTACAGTAAAATATTCGACAACTGAATGTAAGTTATGGATAGATCTAGCCAAGCCAACTCAATCGATGAATCGCGTAACGAATCTTTCGATTTTCCATTTTGCATTACGATATTTAGGCAAAAGGACATTTAAAACTTGCATACGATTCGTGATAATCTATTTTATTCACGAGTGCTTATTAAATCTAATTTAAAATACTTTTCCGTATATACTTTTCATAAGAAATTTCCTTATTATGAAGTGAGACGTAATAGGCTAAAAGTATTTTATGTTTTTACGTTTATCAGAAAATGTTAAGGTGCACGATAATAATATGTGATTTTTTTAAACGAATAATCCAAGATATATCGCAATTTCTACGTTTTATAGACGGAACGATTTTCGCGACGTTGTCGCGACGCAATTCGTATCATCGTTCCAGTTCAAGACCGTCCAAGTTCAAATCGAAGCGTCGACAAACGTTTCACTCGGGGCATAGCCAGAGGAGATCCTTACTGCCGATGCATTTTGAAGTCGCCGAAGTTTTCGAGAAGCCAGTGAGCAATCTAAGCGTGCCTCGAATTATTCCTCAACGCAACTACAGTGCAGCAAGCCAACATCCCACCCACGCGCAACGTCTAAGGTTACAGGTAAAATTATTTTTATTTTCTCTATGGACGACAAATTCTAAGCATGATTAGTTTTGATCCGGATTATAATTTTATTTCCCTTAGGTAGGCAATTTTGTTAACAGTTACAAGTAAGTTTTCAGTTTGCAGATAAATCGATAAAGTAAAAAGAAAATAGCACGTGATGACCCGTTTGTTGTTCTATGCTTTGCGTTCCGAGCACGTACGAGAAGCTTCCCAGAAGCCAAACTGATCAACTCTATTTTTTACCAATTTCTCATCTTTCTTACATAAGTAGGCGATTAAAATTTAATTTTCAGAAAACAAATTACGTACTCGCGCGAGTCTGTTCGTTACGAGAAGATGACATAAACGATAGAAAATTCCGAGATGAATGTGAAAAACAGCCTTTGCAACGTCATCCTTTTACTTGCTTCTCGATCGATGGAGTTGGTCAATGCGGCTTCTCGATAGCCTGCGTAATACTATTTCAACCGTATAGTACACGAATAGTAATGTGTTTATCGTTCTATACAAATTTTTGATTATCCTGCACATCAAGGCGTCAAATACACTCATTTCCCACGCCAATTATTTTATTGTTAAACATAGTTTCCATCGTTTCATTTAATACTTTTTACCTTTAAACTTCTTTCATTGTTAAATTCCTCACAAAAAAAAAAAAAGAAAAGAAAAAGAATGAGAAAGAAGAGAAAAATCATCATTTACCTCCGCAAAGAGTCCTACATCTCAAAGTGAATACCAAAAAGCAACACACTTTGGCACATTTAATTTCCTTCGCTATTCACGAAGCAATTAACCATCGTGATTTCTCACCGATTAATATATGCTAATTTACGTTGGCAGGCGACCAGCAGCAACGGACAAGAGAACAAGTGTTTGTTGAGCGTGATCAAACCTCCAACGAGTTCTTCCCCGGTGTCACCGGCCGGCTCGGTAACCACGCTAGCCTGTCCTAAACTAAGCAGCGAACGTTATCTTTTGCCAACGGCCACTATTTACCCGTCCAAGGCAACGTTGAGTCGCAGGCCATCGAGCGACACGCAGTCACAGTCCGACACGAACGTGAGCGTCGGTACCGCAAGCAACGCCCCTTCCAGAACGCCGAGCGTGTCGAACGATTACACGGAAAACGGTGCACTGAAGGGTAGCAACAAATTGGACGATTCTAAGAAAACGAAAAACGAGCGACGGGTATCTGCTCCACCGACGGACGATCTTGACGTGCAGTCGATCATTAACGAAAGGAGACCGTCCAAGCTCAAGTGCGGAAATTCCCTGGGAATGGCGGCCAGCGTCGGTGACCAATACCCTCCGTCGATTCGTACGGGTAGCTACGTATACGTCACCGAGCAACGATCGGAGGAGGTGTCGCCGATATCGACCGGTAACATGAGCGACAGCATGATGGCAAGCACGAGCGTGAGCACGAGTGCAAGCGCCAGTGCAAGCGCCAGTGCAAGCGCCAGTGCAAGCGCCAGTGCAAGCGCGAGTGGAAGCGCGAGTGGAAGCGGAACCGGAAGCGGTAGCAGGAACGGAATTGCCGTGGTGAATATACCGGAAGCGGTTTGCACGACCATTGGCTCGGACGTTCGCATATACGTGGACGACACCGACTCGACGAGCAGCAACAGTCATCACAGGAGGAAATCCAACGAGGAGACGCCGAACGGGTCGACGACCGTTTCGTCCGTCACCGCGGTCCATGATGGAACCGACATAACGGAAGAAACGAAGGGGAGGTCCGAGAGATTCGACAGAGCGTGTTCCGGTGCACCCTCGGATCGTTCTTAAAATTCAAGATCGAATGGCCGTCGCGCGATCTACACTCCTATCTGAAATTTAGAAAAACGGATTCTAAAAAGAAAAAAAGAAAAAATACCAAAAAAAAAGAAAACAAAAGCAAAAGTAATCGGTTCTACCGAGAAACAGTATAGATTTCTATGCAACTGCTAGCCGACCATGGTATCCACGGCAAAGTACCATGGAGGGTTCTGCGAGGGTTCAATGTTTGGGCTCTAAGAAAGACTGTAGTGCATGACAATATAGTCGTTATATTCTAGTAACTTTGCCGCCGTGAACTTGCCAAAGATAGGGAGCAGGAGGTTTAGGGAAGATCGGGAACATCGGAAGGGTGGATGGACGGCGTTTTCCGGGCAGGGAAACGAATTCGCTGTTGGTCGAGCGAGTAACCGAAAGCGAAGATCAATGGGAATCGAAGGTACGGGAGAACGTGTTCGATCACGGATAGAACAATTGTGTGTTTTCAGCGCGCAAAACGAAATAGTTCGAAGGGATGACGTGAATGAGAGATCGTGTGTGCGCGTTAGCGAACGGCTGAACGCGCGTGCAAACGACAAGCGAGGGCAACCAAAGAAAAAAAGAAAAAAAAAAGAAAAAGAAAGTCAGAAGAAATGAAAAAAAAAAAGAAATGAAAAACCTATGACAATCTATTATTGCCAGCGGAACTGATCTTACGTTCCGTTAAAAAATACATCGTGGAAGTCGATCCGTAGGAATTGGTAGGATGAAGAACGACGTAGTTCTGCGTCAATAATTAGAGAATTTATGTAGTCGTTAGGTAAAAAAAAAAAAAAAAAAGAAAAAAACAAATTTGTCGAGTCTACGCGACAATTGCAATTAATCGGACCACACTTTCTCGCCTTTCCTTTTTCTCCAGCTCGTCGAATAAATAACGCGTGTCGTTCGCAGGAATGTTTCGAGAGCCGCGGCGGATCGTGGGTAGCTCTCGACGGAGAAACAGAAAGGTGCCAAACCGAACATACGGAAAACAATGAGGGAAAATGAAGCATAAACGCGATGAAAGAGAGAAGAGCACGAACGCAAATGGTCATTACCGAAGTGCCAGAAAATCTAGATAAAAAAAAAGCAGTTTCGGACTATAAAAGAAATTAGGAAAACAGAATAAAAAGTAGCGTAGTCTTATCGCGGAACGGAGATTTTTAGCTGCGAAGAGACAGGAAGAACAAACGGAACAAAAAATCTCGTGTATTAACAGTAGACGTTAAGAGCTTCGTAATTAAATATTCTCAGAACCAACGTGGTGCGTGGTCGAAACGGGGGAAGAAGGGGGAGGCCGAACAAATATTGTTACGATTGGCTAAAGTAATAAACAGCCAGTTCATAGTTTAGTCGATTATAATGGTATTTTTGTCACCTCTTTCACGCTAACTCTATATAACGAAACAAAAGAAGCAACTCGACGATTAGCTCGAAGCTCGAGGTAAATACGATTAGGAACTTAAGACTAACTCCGACGTTGTGATAATCTTTAATACAAATTGAAACTCGTACAATCTATAATCTCTATGTCAATTGGTATTAACTTGGACGGGTTCACGTGGAAAGCTATGACGACACCAGCTGCCGTGTACTTCCGAATAAATCCTGCGGCGACTGACGATGAGTCAAGTATTCTCTTCGTTTCCTTCTCTTCGTTTCTTTCTCGCGTTCTAGAACGTTCTTCTCGTTAACATCTGTGATATACTTTAATCGTAGTGTATTTCCTATATAAAAAAATAGAGAGAGAGAGAGAGAGAGAGAGAGAGAGAGAGAGTGAGAGAGTGAGAGAGAGAGAGAACAAAAAAGCGCGACAAGGGTAAATGGAGGGAGCGAATATAACAGGACGACAAGCAGAGAGCAAAGAACAAAGATGAAACAGCAATTAAAGAAACAAGAAAATACGAAACGATGATAGTGCGACTTTTTAATAAAAATAGATTGAAAAGGAACATAAAACGAGGACGAGCGCGGAACTATGGTTTGAAGTGAGAAATAAAAGAAAAAATAAAAAAATAAATATAATAAAGAAAAATATATAAATACGATAGAAGAAACTCTACTGTATATACATACACTTACGAATATTCTATACTATACACTTGGTGTGGTTTATTTTGATACTACCGCGTGCGGTAATATTTAACGATTGTCGGGGATAAATTCAACAAATTAGAAATGAAGAAAAAATAGTAAAAGAAAAAAAATTAAGAAGAAGAGAAAGAAGGAGTAATTAAATAAAAGTAAAAGAAGAGTGCAAGTATAAAGTAAAAAAATTCTATGCCTTCTAACGTTGACGGACGTTGACGAACCTTCGTGCGGTGGTGGTGCCCGCGCTTCGAACGATCAAAGGCAATTGGTGATTTCTCTTCGTTGACTCGAAGTTTCATAGGTTGCTAAAACGTTAACGAGCGCTGTGCGCCACGTTGCTTTTTAAAAGAAAAAAAGAAAAAAAAAAGAATATGAAAAAAGAAAAAAACGATAGTCACGCGACTGAACCGAACGATCGATCGATCGATCGAACGAAAGAACCAACCTTCGGTTCCAACATGATCGATTACCAGCTGCCTCGCGTGTTACGTGTTACTTCGATCGTTCGATAATCATAGGCGTAACGAACTATTACCAACGCTCTAAATAATAATAGTCTCTTTGTGTAACTCGTTGAACCTGTTAAATCGAGACAGCTGTTAATTAATAATCGCTGTGGGGGCGATCAATTCGTTTCAATTACCTGTTAATCGTTAATCGTCCGACGAGAGTGACAATCGTTAGCGAAACGTACGATGGCGGATAGATTTCGGCGGACTCTTTCGTCATCGATCGATCTATCGTACGATCCCAGTAGTAAACGAAACTACGTAGTGGTATGGACTGTTCATAGACAAAACTTACTCCGTTTAAAAGGTCTAATGCAAATCTTGTACGCACAATCACGCCTATTCTACTCTTACGACTTACGTAAAAATGAGGGATCTCCGCTCCAATGTTCCGGTTGTTGGGATTATCCGTTCGAAATTGTTACGTTAAACGAGTCAAGAAATTTCTGATGAATTTATGGGACAGGGAGGGATCGATGCGATTCATTAATCGTAAGGAATAGATAACGAAGAAATGAAGGAAAGAAAGAAGAGCGTGTCATGTAGAATGAAGAACGTAGAGTCAAGCTGTTCGTCGAGGTGAAACTATTCATAATGGTGGCGTATTGGACTTCCTTGGACCTTTTAATCAGAACTCCTAGATTATAATGTATCCGTATAATATACATATATATATACATATATAAATGCGTGTGTATATATATATACACGATACACGTACATGATTAACGTATAACGCGCGTCTCTCTGGCACCACGACCGAGTTTCGATAGCTCGATAGCGTTAGACGACTGACCTCCGAATTATAGTTTACTCTAGCCACGGGATGAATCGTGCGACAGCGCGCGAGAATTCGCCGTTCAGTTGCACGAGTATTTGTTTAGCGAAACAGACAGTAAAAAGCGAGTGAAGAGTTTAGAAGAAGTAAAAGAGGACTAAAAAGATGAGTAAAACGATGAAGAAATGGCGAATCTACTTACGTATGTGCGCAACATGGCGATGGAACAATTTCTATCCGCGAGAGAATCCGATGAAGACGAAAGAGAGGAAGAAGAAAGGGAAGTTGTGGTAGAATAAGGAGAAGGAAAGTGGAAAACAAAAAGTGGAAGAAATGGAAGAAAAATATTAACGAATAAAATTAACAAAATGAAGAGTATATACATATATGCGTACATACATATGTGAACACATATACGTATATATATACATAGTTACGTGAATAATAAGTACAAGAGATGAAATCGTGCACGCGCACGTACATCAGAGTTATTAAACGTGTTATTCAGTGTACTTGTTGCCGCGTGCCTCTCGAGTTTGTTCTTCGCCCCTGAACGAGGCAGTGCGTAATCGTCTATTTAAGAACAAAAAAAAAAAAGAAAAAAAGGAAAACCAACAAATGAAAAGTAACAAAAAAGAAATAAAAGAGAGAAAAAATTACAAAAAAAAGAGAAGCAAGAAGCAAGATATAAAGGAGAAGTAAAAGAAGAACGATAATGGAGGAGGAAGGATAAGGAAGGAACGCGATGATAGCCAGGGGGAATAAGGAGGAAGACGGTAGAGGGAAAAAGAGAAAATGTAAAATAAAGAAAAAAGAAAAAAAAATAAAACGAAGAATGGCTAGCCGCCCTCAAATGTATCGTGCTATTTTAATTACAACAGTAACGTACCAGGCATGGTCCATACGACCGCCGAGAAGCGTCCTTTTTGTCTGCCTGATGCGTACATGTGCGTATACGTGAATTTTTTCGGGGAGAAGTCTAGCCACGTGAATGTTCGATCGAATTTCGAAAGAAGAAAGGGAAAAATTAGGAAAGGGAAGAGAGAGAAAATGAGAGTATGGGAGAGAGTTGGAGAGAAAGGTTGAATGCGTGAGTGCGAATGTGCGAGAGAATGGAGGAACACGACGATAGAAGCGTAGAACAAGACTAAATATGTACAAATGTAATAAATTGAATGACGATTACGTTGAATTGACTCCATGACTTTTTATTTATTACGTTCCCTTCTATTTTGTTTTTATATTTAGTGAACGCTTTGGATTTTTTGGAGCTTAATTTTGCGTAATAGGAAAGAAAAATATATACAGATATGTTCGGATACAGATATGTTCGGATACAGATGTAAGGAAATTCAAGCGCCTTCGCGCGAGCAAACCTTCTTACACGAACGAAAGAAGGTGGGCCTAAACAGCGGGGCGCGATGATTCTCAAACCGAAAGACACACGTGGGTGATAGTTTACCTCGTAAAAATCGTAGAGCTCGACCAATGAGCAAGAAGATCATGATATTTAGAGATGTAAACGACCCTCGCGACGTTTTGCGAAGGAAATGGTAGGTTGATCATTAAACCGCTTACTTATGGAAATCCATAAGAAGTTTGGATGAAGTTATTCAATTTCAAAATACTCTATTCTTATTTATAATTTACTAAGTACCAAAAGTACTTATTATTAGTTACACTTCTAAATTATATCTGAATTATATTTCACTAATGTGATATACCATAGATACATTGATACGAACGTCTAGTGAGGATCGCAGCCAATTAGCTCATATTACTTGCCATATAATTAATAATTATACCAGTTATACAGTTAATTAGTTTACTGTACAGTGATACAATTAGTAATTATATATCAAATAATACTGATTGCCCGGGTCTCACCACGTGGAGGTGCTGCGAATGGAGACCCACCCTATCCGCAACCCATCCACCCTCCTTTTACGCAAAACAAAATCTTAATAATTCATCGTCAAATAAATGCTCCTTTTGGTGCGCGTCTGCATAATGTCGAAAACGAACAGCAAAAGGAGCTTTAGGAAGAAAAACCGACGCGAGAACTAGAAACCTGACTAGGGTTCATGAAAACGTGAAATCTAAAAATTATATGCCATATAGAATTAACTACTACATAATATACATTCTGCAATGCCACGCTTATACTACCATACCATGCTTTCACTACGATACCATACTTCTTACTACTATATCAACCTATTTACTACTTGCACCTTACCTACTTACTTAGATTACAACCTTAAAGTAGCCTACCTAAACATAAATCACACTTACATAAAAATCTAAATATCTGCTTACTCTATGTACGTAATAATCTAATGTAATAAAGGGAAGGGGAAGGGAAATTCAATCGAAGAAGCAAATTCAATCGAAGAAATAAATTCAGCCGAAGAAATAAATTCAGCCGAAGAAATAAATTCAGCCGTAGAAATAAATTCAACCGAAGACATAAATTCAACCGAAGAAAGCTTAGTAAAATTCTACAAAATATGTATAATTACTCCCTAATTGGTAAGGTTCCAACATTACTTCATAATATTAGCTTCCTTCTTTCGTTCATTTCCTTTATTTCTCTCATTATTTTGAGTCTTAAGCACGCATATTTAAGATGCTACGAAATATTCAAATATATAATTGAAATGTATTTTCCGATAAATGATAAATCTGAAACAAACTCATTTACTGGATTTGGTATATGAAAGATATAGACACCTTTAAAACGAGAACATTTTATACATGAAAAATAAACTACTAATAATGGTCAATTATAGATCGACTTATTCTTGATTAAATTTTAGCAAAAATAGAGAATCATTTGTATCTTTTTAATCGAAACTAGGGTTACGTTGAAAAGAAGAATGTTAAGTAATTGAATTTAAACCGAATTAAAACTTGAAAATCTCATTTGAAATAACTAAGCTGAGAGAAAACCCGATTATTATAACATCACCTATTTTGTTTTTTAACTCTTAACAGTATCTGTTATTTTTTGCAACAACGTAGTGACTTGCAACATAGTGAACCGAAAGATATGCACATGAATCATTTTGCGTAGAATTTTTGTTACAAACGAACGATGATCGCGAATGAACTTTTGTTTCATGCAAATGAAATTCGAATATTTATAAAATTCTACATTACTGTTAAAAGATTGAAAATATCGCGGTAGAAAAGATTCTAAAAGTTATGGTTCTAAGAACGAACAATCATCAGCATTAATTCTAATGGCAGTGAATTAAATTTTAAAAAATATTTCGAGCCTTCATAGCAACATTAAGATATTTCATTATACTTTGTTACGCATGAAATCGCTCATAATTTCATACATGTATATATATATTATACATTCGTAATAAAATTTTGTATTTTAGCAGTCGTGGTAACGTTAACACTGTCAAAGGAATACGTCTTGTAGCAGTATTTTCAGTAATAAACGTAGCAACAAAAGGCACATTAATAAGGAGCACGTTAATAAGGGGCGCATTAGTAAGGGAGACATTAAGGGGCGCTGAAAAAGAAACAGTGCTGTAGCCAGAAGGGCCACTAAAGTTCGATCGTCTTCCACTCTATGTAAACCCGATCAACAAACCGTGAGTGGAAGGGAATATTCTTATTTCGCAACGCTAATTTCCTACTATTATTTATGAAGCAGAAAATTCTCAAAATCAAACGCGACGAGTGCTTCGTTTTATATCTGCAATATCAATTAATCTATAATTAAAAAAAAGAAAAAATTCTGAAAATTCGCGAAATTTGATACGCAACGCTAATAAATATAAATCTACGCAGTCGTATTTAAGCAATACGCCACACTAATAGCGAGTGATCGCAGTGCAACCATTTAGGAGGTTGGCGATCAACGATCACATTTGTACAGCTCTTGCAGCTGTACCGTGTGATCCAGGAACAGTGCCCGACAAATGCAGTCGGAGGGTTTGGGCATTTCGTAAACGCAACTCTACTTAAGAAAACGCGATCATTTCATTATCGCAATACTAACTCTTTTAAAAGTAAATTCAATGAAAAATACTATTTACTACATGAAAAAGCTACTTCAAATATTCTGGTATTGCTATTTGCAATACTATAAAATTAGTCAAAAATCAACATTCTTATAATCTAATTTTAAACAATAGAATACAGGATAAATTCTGATACGTATATTTCTCTAAGAAATTCTAAAACTTCATAATAAAAATTGCAAAAGACAATCGCGACATCGTAATTCGCAACTCTAAAGCAAACGCGATTATCATTTTATCGCAACTCTAATTCAAACCGTAATCATTTTCTCGCCACGCTAATTAAAAGCCGCGATGTTATTTCGCAACTCTAATTCAACCCGTAATTAGTCTCTCGCCACACTAATAAGAAAAATCGCGAGTGGGGGGCTGACATTTTGCAGTGCAACCATTTAGGAGGTTGCAAATGACCGACCACGCTTGTACAGTTCTTGTAACTGTATCGTGTGATCCAGTATCCGACAAATGCAGTCGGAGGGTTTGGGCATTTCGTAAACGCAACTCTACTCAACAAAACGCGATCACTTCATTATCGCAACACTAACTCTTTTAAAGTAAATTCAATGAAAAATACTATTTACTACATGAAAAAGCTACTTCAAATATTCTGGTATTGCTATTTGCAATACTATAAAATTAGTCAAAAATCAACATTCTTATAATCTAATTTTAAACAATAGAATACAGGATAAATTCTGATACGTATATTTCTCTAAGAAATTATAAAAATTCATAATAAAAATTGCAAAAGGCAATTGCGATATCGTAATTCGCAACTCTAAAGCAAACACGATTATCATTTTATCGCAAAACTAATTCAAACCGTAATCATTTTCTCGCCACGCTAATGAAATCCGCGATGTTATTTCGCAACTCTAATTCAACCGTAATTAATCTGTCGCGACACTAATAAAAAAAATCGCGATTTGCCCAATGGGACGATAAACCGATATATACATCGGCCAAAAAAACAAAGACTACTACTACTACTACTGCAAATACTAAAAGCGAGCATAGTGACAAAGTAGTAACGATAATGACTTCCCATGCTCTGGATGACCCAGAGGATGGGGAGCCATTAGTAGTTGCCCTCTTGAGTGGCGATTTGCCGGGCCTCTTCGGCTTATAGCCTCTTCTTTCTTCGGGCGCAATGCCCGCTGAAACTTAAATCTAAGCTCGAGTCTTCTAAATCGCAAACAAAAAAAAAAAAAAACTTATAAAGGTAAAATAAAAATATAAACCGCGGAAGCTGATTGAAGTGCGCATGGACTGACCAACGATCACAGCGGTGATCGTTGCCCACTCGCATGTGCGTGCTCGAGCAATAAACGTTCGTTTCGAGCCCACTCGCGACCGCGACCGCGAAATTCGAAAAATCGAAAGGCAAAACCAGAGACGAGAGCATGCTCTACTCGTGCCAGTTTCACCGTCGATTTTTCAAATAAATTTCCAGAAACAGGTTGGTCACACGAAAACGCGCCTACCCGACCAGAGACTGTGCCAACCTGCCCGGCCCTACCTACTTATAATTAACAGACATACCAGAAGGTATACTAC